>JASJOG010000093.1:375000-615000 GCA_030142905.1 Heliopora coerulea
AAACAATTATTGTTAATTCCATCTACTTTTATTACTAAGTATATCTGTAGGCTTGTAACAGCTGCTGTTTGTACTTTTTGGCAGGTGTGATGAACTAAATTCAAGGAAGTTGTATCGTTGTTAAACCTATTACCTATCATTGTTCTTGTGGACTTGATATTTTCAAAAAAACTCTAGCAGAGTCAATCTTACGTAAATTTATCAATTTACAACGCTTATTGTCAACTCTCTTCTGCCCAGATGTCTCCCTTTGGCGAATATAAAAGTCGTTGAGCATTTTCTCAAAGTAAAATAGTCTGCCGTTAGCCCGTGTAAAATAATAAAAGACTTATCTGTAAAGCAAAATCTTCTGGCCAAAAATACAGCTATAAGAGAGTCATCTGAATTCCGAACTCTGACTTCGCTCACGCCAATTATCACGTTATAAAAACTTCGAACGAATAATCTAAATGTCAAATATTAATTTATCATGATTGTCTTTGATATGGAACACAAAAGTGGCACGACCATTCTTAAAAGCCAAGTTCCTGCAGCCTTTGAATCTTTTCTAGGAAGACGATGCGATGGAATATGTATTTGGTTACACTGTTGCCCATGATGTTAGCGCTCGAGATTGGCAGTCAAGGAACAACGGGCTATGGAGCTTAAGCAAAACTTTTGATACCTTCTGTCCTCTTGGACCAGCTATTGTGACGAAAGATAGTCTATCAGGTGAGAAAAGATGTTTCAGCTCTCGGTGAACATGTTAAAACTAAAGGGAAAACCGAAAAGCGTAGTGATTTTTATGAAACAGTTCAATGTGTAGTTCTGCTTTTAACAGCGAATGCCGAAGTGATTTTTTGTACCGTGCCATTCCGTTTTGTAATGTCCTAACATTTTCGTTGTACGATTAACGTAATATTACTAATGTTCAATTTTTGAATTTTCAGAAGAAGGGCGTTCAGCGCCAACCTACACTCCTCACACTGCGAATCTATTTTTTTGACTGAAAGTCAAATAAAACAACCGTCACATCTGTTCTTTTGGTTGCACGCGTTTTAGTCTTGACCTTGCTTGCCGTTTAACACAAAAACTGTGTAGTATTCAACAGAAATTGTCGAACACATTAATGCAAATGCATAAACGTAGTACCAACTGACTTAATACTTATTCAATGTCTGAAAAGTAGAGGAAGAATCTCCCAGACATGCTCCTTTCTTTCGTAGACATTTCTAGTTCGCTTTAAATCTTCCAAACACGCTATTATTATTTTAAATAAACTAAAGTTCGTCGTTTGGAAAATGACTAAATACTCAACTTCGGGCATTACCCAGATTTAGAAGAATGAACACCTTAAAATGCTTGCGATTTCAATATGTCCACGTACGTTTAAATTCAGGTATATTTATTTGTCTCGATTTTGAACTATTCCTTAAAGTGGACCGAATTTACCTTGACTAAATATTGGATGGACTTGACAACAGCGCACTATTTCTTGCATATGACATCTACAGATGGCGCACGCATTTCTCTTTTTAAGTACAGGTCCAACTATTTTTTATGCTTATAATCTTTCCACAGATCCTCATAAGTTGGGCATAAGATGTCGTGTAAATGGCAAAACGATGCAAGACTCTAATACAGCAGAAATGGTTTTTAAAACAGCATCTGCAGTATCTTATATATCTCAGTAAGTAAGTAGCAATGAAGGACGCAGCTTCAATTCCTTTGGTTAATCATATAAACGAAAACATCTTCCCCTGATCGCTGCGTCCATGTCTGTATATCTGTATTTCTTTCTGTCTGTCTGTCTGTCTTCGTTGGTCTACCTGTCTTTCAAACATTAGTATCCGGTTTTACCGGATCAAGCAATTTTAGATTCAGACAGAACTTATTCATCAGATCACGGATGAAACAACACGACGAGTTGAAGGTAATGGTTTAGGCAATAGCGGACTCAACCATTTACCAAATATTGACATCAATTTTACGATCTCTGGCATCAACTACACGGAGGAAACCGAGGACGAATTTTGATCTCCGAGTAACTGGATCGAATTTTTCCGAATGTCGACCAGCAAATTACGCTGATTGGCTAATCTAAAACAACACGTGATGTCGGAAATCATCCGGAAGTAAAGCCTACTAGTTCGTCACCAATGATATAAATGACGTGATCGCGGTGCCATGTCCAACATTAGTACAAACACCATTACAGTAACCCTGTTCCTCTTTCGTTATTTTAGTATTCTTAACACTGTTATGTCGTATTTCCGACTTATTACTTCCTGTAATAAAATACCTCTAGCTATCTATTTATTCACCGTAAACTGTAATTTTATCTCCACTCTTATGATGTTGCGTGATGCGACGAAACGTTAGTGCACTTAATAGAACTTTATTTTTATCCTTGTCATGGCTTTATTGCGCGTTTTGTGCTGGGCACTCATATTATCCTAAAATTATGATTTCCGTCTGGCTCCTCGCTTGCTACTGTAACCCTGCATGTAAAGCCCGAGCCATCTCGTGCGCTAACAGTTTCTTTGAAATTATTTAGATTTATGACACTGAGGCCTGGAGATGTAATTTTGACAGGAACCCCACCAGGGGTAGGCTGCTTTAAGAAACCTCCGGTGTTCTTACAGGTAATAACATCCGATATGTGCGTGATCAGTAAAAAACAGTAATCAGGGACAGAAACCGGTAATCCTCTGGCTCAAGATATCGGTGCGACAAGCTTGGGATATTTTTCATGACTCTCTGGCCCCGTAAAACAAGATTTTACAAAAGTCAGGATACTTTAACCGGCTATCGATTCAGAATATTCTTCATGCCAACCATTTCTGAACCGATAGTTGTTACGAGACAAGTTGTAAGAAGAATGTTATACGTGGTGATTTCGGACCATGTCACAGCATACAATTTCTCCTGCTACTTGTTTCCCAAAAAATTATGAGACAAGTAGCTGCAAGACGGGTTGGAAAGTGTAACAGTACGTTAACCCTTTCCAGTCAGAGACGTCACCCCTTGATGGGTACAATCGTCTGGCGTTAGCCAGGATAAAATTAATAAGTCGGATAAGGTCAGATGAGTTAATAAATATACATGGTGTATGCCACTTTGATGGCGACGTCCAAAATTAAAATTTTACTCAAAATCTGTACCTCGAGGTGAAAATTTGCTAAGTTTAAAATTACTGTAATGTTTTAACATTACTTTAAAAAATAACATGCGTAATTTCTTTAATTGTTACAGTTCATTGCGCGTGTGACGTGAAATTAATTTCGAAAAAACTCTCTTAACTAAACTGTTGAAGATTTAACTGAATTGGTGATCTACAGGTCTTCCACATCTCTGTTCGTTTTTGAGATATTTTTGTTTGATTTGTGTGTGACGTAACTCTGACGTCATTCTGCACGTAACTTCTTGGAAAATTATGTATATCTTTGAGGTTGTTTCAGGAAAGAACGACCTCTTGATGTGGTTATTACAACATACTCCAGTATCGCCTTCCACCTAATATTCCTTTTTTTTTTTTTAACAGAAAGGTGACATAGTCGAGGTCGAAATTGACGAGATTGGCTGCCTTACGAATCCAATTCAATAACGAAGGTCAGTAACTGAATGACATGTTCAAGAAATGAAGAAGCTTTATACAGGAAAGGAACGAAGCCAAGAACGGAGTTATTTGTCTCCGAACTCCAGACTAGTTGTTCAAAATGCTATTAACTAAATCATGGATTAGTTTAATTCTGCATTCATAATTACGAGAATACTGCAAGAGAATTTTGGAGATTACTTTACTAAACTCCAACATGGATTTAAAAGGTGATTTATTCAATGAAATCTGAACTTAAGTTGTTAATAGGCATCACAAATGATCTGAAAATATAAAAATACGATACATTATGGGATTGAAGTGCAGACAAACGACTTGCAACGCAGCCAAACGTAAAGATGAAGTCTTAATTAGACGGTGAATAGTACGAAATTTTCATGGAGAAGTTTAAAATGTTATTCTTGAGGTAGATGTTGGTCGAGTTAATGTTATCTAGAAAAATTATCCCCTGAAAAGTAGATTTATAAGGTTTTGAAAGCCAGTTTATATCAAAAACAGTATGGAGAAGTTGGAAAAGAAATCGAAGAGCTAGGAGACTGAAAAGACAAAGAAATGTTATCAAAGTGTGAAGTGAGGACTTACGAAAACTTCACGATATCGTAAAAGATAACTAAATGTACCAGTGTTTGTCCACATTTAAATCCCATCGCGCTTTGTGTGAAGATTTGACGAATCCTTAGCACAATTCTGTCAATTCATTAACTCTCAGAAATCTTCCTGCATTTAATAAAATAATCAGCCGTTCGCCAGAATAGAATTTGAATGCGAATTTCGAGGATTAATGGACTGATGTAGATAGGATTCAAAATCTACTTTAAGAGGAGATCAGATGAATGTTTAATCCTGATTTAGAATTTATATCTTTTTTGAACAACCAGAGACTGTCATTTAACGCAACTTAATAAAGTCGGTTAATTTATTTCTCGATCTAGTATTAAAATATTGATGCAACTTTAGTTAAATATCTTAGTCTGGGTCCTTTCTACGCACAAGCATATACACACAATTCGCAGGGTTGGAAAGATGTTGGACGGAAGCATGAGTGAATGGATGGATCTAAATGGGCAAGTGAATTGATCTAAATAGATGAATGGATGATTGGACTAAAGGACGGATGGATGGTCAGAAGGCTTTTGGGGATAAGATCGACGAGTTGACGAATTAGAAAGACGAACGGTGAATAGGAAGGATTGGGTGGATAGATGGAGTAAAGGAGGGGATGGATACTGTACAGACAGAAGGCAGAGAGACGAAATGCCGGACTATAACAAACAGCTGGAAGATAAACGTCTTAGTGCCGGTCCTTGTTCCTCAAATGAGCCGAATGGTTGACCCCAATTGCCCAACATGGCGGTACCGGCTGTATTGCTTGCTGGCTGTGGACTGAAATGAAGGGCCAGTGCCCCACCCTTGTCTTACTTCCCATCTCTGCGGGATCAAGGCTCGAAATACCGCATGCACACGTGCACGAATGCACGTAAAATTCGAGATGTGCATGTAACTTTTGTCACTTACATGCACTGGGTGCACGTAGAAATTTTTACACAGTGACTGCATGGGCTGCACTTCGTAATCAGCATCATTACCTTAGCTTCAGAGTAACGATTGGACATGGGACATAATAGTAGTTTGTAGCAAATTGCATATCAATATTATTTAGCTAATAATTCAATCATGAACGATTCTTAATCCACTGTGCAATCTTACGCCCGTCCTTTTGCCATAATCATCAAGTGAGCCTGCGTTCTGAGGAGTCTCACTCGAAAACGTCAAGTAAACCAAATCATTATTGAAAAGAAGTGAAATTGTGTTTCGAGAATTTTTTTGAACATGTCTGTGCACATAAATAATTGGTGGTGCAGGTAGTTAAAAAAATTAGGTGCATGCTGTGCATGTAAGATTTTCCTATTAATTCAAGCCTTGCAAATCGAGTGAAAAACTGGAGCATAATTGTGGATCGAAATGAAATAGATTCGGTGTTATTGGCATCGGTCTTGCGCCAGAAAATTCTGTGAAGTCCCTTGGAAAACCGACGGAAAATATGTGGAGATTCAAGAGCGATATGATGGCCATATTACTGCTACTTTTTTTCTGTTTCTGTGCCATGCGAAATCACCTGCGGCACGAAATCACGCCGACTGTGGATCACTTGTGTACAGCAAGGTTACAAAGGCAAGGGAAAGATGCTGCAAGGTACCACAGTGGATGTTGAAGTGGTTAAATAGGATATTTCATGTCCAGAACCACTTCACCCATAAATACTATGTCTGCGGTTGCCAGGACAAATAGTATAATTTATCCTCCAAATATTACACTTGGCTGAGCCAGGCCATAAATATATCGAAATAATGACTTCCTTTTGAGACGGGAGATCGTAATTGCAATGTGCATGCACAACCCCGTTAGATCGCTCTATTCCACAGGAATGTTAAAATCATGATCCGAGTCATATTCAGTGATGGTATATGGCACATCGCTAATGTTCAATGAAAGTAGTCAGCGTTGAGTTCAGCTAGCAAATGTAAAAATAGGCTAGCCAGGCGTTCGGCGACACTTAACGGTAGATTAAAGCGCTCGAGAAAATCTTCACTTGAGCAGCACTACTAGAGTTCCACCGTCGCCCTTAATATTCAACGTTAGCTAAAAATATTTAAAATTACAGTGGTCCAGTCAATTGGCCTACTTTATATCGATGTCCTCTTGTGACTTCACTTACAAAAGCAACACGAGAAACACGTCCAGCAACTGCAGCAGCGACACTCATCTTTATCTTCGTCGCCATTCACGAACAATTTAGCCTTCTCGCTCTTGACGACGCCAAAGTTTGGACCGAGATTCGCTTTATGCCTGTCGCTCTCCTTGATACCGTGTTTCAACCGAATATCTCGTCGCAGCGTTTGGCGTTTCAGTTCTCGTTTCCAGTGCTGCTCCTTCAACTTTCCCTTGTACTTGAGGAGTTCCACATAATCTTCGACACTATCAGCATGGGACTGCTTCGGTGACGAAGTATTCCTTGAATCGCCGAAATCCAATTTTCCAACCGCACTACTAACTTCTCCAACTGATTTAGAGATTACTTGCCCAGCAACGAAAGAACCCATTGTGGGATTTATCCTTTAATTCTTGAAGACATTAACTGGTTAAATTAACCGTAAAATGAAACTTCACAAATAACCGTCAAAGTTGGTGAAAATCCAAAATCTTCCAGCTGGGAATGCATCCTATCAGCTCCCATCATGCATGGACTAAATCATCGGACCAATCACTCAAGAATGCGCTTAACAAAGCCTTTTCTACTCTTGGCTTTTTCAAGTTGAGAATTGTTTACACACGTTCTTTGTTTTGTGCAGATTCGACAAACCAGGAACAGTTTTGTGATGTCAGTTCAATGACGGAAGAAGGTTCTCATATACTCTTCCATAATAATCTGGCAACATTGGGTCATGTAGCCTGTAATCCAGGCCCAACAAATAGAATTCTAAGGCCTAGTTCAAATGTCAAACTTTTCATGTGCCGAATCAAATGCAAATCTGTTGGCATAAAGAATTCAGCTCATTAACATTGGATTCGGCACGTGAAAAGTTCGACGTTTGAACTGAATTGGCCTACGTTGACTTCGTCATCCAGGGATGTCGCCAGGGAAGTTACATCGGAAGTTACGTCATGGAGTTGAAGAGCATGCTACCCCCAACTAATCCCCTCCCCAAATGTATTTCTCATCAGCTTCGGTCATTCAGGTGGCACAAAGTCCTCCCATATCCCCCCTGGCTACACCAGGGGTCGTCAAAGTTGTCAAAATCGGAAGATATAATTTCGAATCCCTTTCAAGTCAACTCGATTTTTTTTTTTTTGAGTTTACCCTTGCGGTATAAATTAATTAAAAGTGAAACGGTATTGCATCGCTAAACATCGGTTAAATGTTACTGCATGGTTAAAATCTATGAAACGGCATTGCATGGTTAGAAGTTAATCGAAAGCGAAACGTTATAGCATAACAACATAAAGATATACTTTTGACGATCGCTTATGGCCATTTTTATTGTGTAAGAACGCATATCTGTACAACATCACAGCAAAAGTTAGCGGGAAAGTCGTAGTCTTCGACTTCAACTAAGTTTGCCGAGCTGGAACTTCTTGAAAAGCTCGGATGCCGTGAATATGAGTGAGTCAATGATTCCAGCCACAGTGAAAGTACCGCCAACAATAGCAAACACCTGAAGAAAAAAAAAAGCCCAAACAAATTGAAATAGTGCTGGTAAAGAGAAGGGTATATTCAATTCAAACATTTCGTTCGGAAACCCGAAAATTTTCTTCACTAAATGTAAACTCCCTGTCGTGAAACCGATTGGAAACTCTAGATATTCCTTGAATATACTTACCGTGGTAATGAAGTGATAAAACGGCTTTCTTCTTTCTACGTATTTTACAGTAATTGGACTTAAATCGTAGCGAAACCAAATGGCTGAAGATATGAAAAAAAACAAGTCAATGACGGCGAGTAAATGGCACGTTACGAAGAAAACTGACTATTTATTACTGTTCAAGTGAAATTTTACACCAACTGACTGTCCAAGGAATGATTTAAATCTTATGCAAATCCAACGTGATAAGGCTAGAGGAGATGTGGTTCAATTTCAACAGAAATATCACAACCTATAAACATAACCCTGTCCCTAAACATGACCTGAACTATCACCATAACGCTGTCTTCTAAAAATAACAGTTGATTTTAACACTTAACCACCAACATTTTTAGGGATATTTGACTGTATACTTGTAAAAACTCACCAAAAATATCAGGTTTTATGATTTTTTGATTGAAGTTTTTAATACTAAGTGATCTTTCGAAATGATATGTCAAAAATATTTTGCCCTGCTAAGTTTTTATAGCGCAAAAGGAAATACAGCCGAAAAGAACAGTCATTTTCAGTGATATAAACAGCTGTAAAAAATGGTTTTCATCTTAAGCACCACGTTAAAATCTCAACAGGCATATGGTCCATTTTAGGGTTAACATCGAATCCTAGCACTAATATTCTGCAAGACTTCAGCATCTTTTTTACTTTGCGAATGGAGAAACGTTCAATGTTAGAGAAACATGAACTACATAATTTGAATATTTTTGGATTGTGGTTATCGTGGGATGTCCTCACCAGGTAAAACTCTTCCTCCGTGACCATATGAAAGATAGTCCTGAAAAATGAAAGAAAGAAATTGTTCCCGAGCCTCCTGTTGAACTGAAGACCAAGGCGTTGGTTCCTCTTTTTATGGAAATAGTACAATACACGAGTCAGCCAAAGACACTGTAGCTAAAAGGTCGTGAACGTAGCGTGGGTTCAAAACAAAGTAGGGAAGCCAAGTTGAAACGTGAGTGTGGCACAGATGCCATGAGCGTGGAAATTGCTTTTAGAATATTTACTGTCTAGCAACAGATTTGTTAGGGTGGGTAACCAGGTGTGGTAGAAAATTGAAAAAGAAACTAAGCTCACCAATATTGCATAGCACTGCTATGATCAACTTACTTCAAAAGTTTAACAAAAGGAACGGGTACACACCTTATACGCCCAAGTATATTGAAATGAGTAGAGTTTTGTTCCATCCAGTTTTTCATGAATTGTAGGTACCACTCTTAGAACGTAGTCATGTGAAGAAATTGCTAAAAAATGTAAATTTTGTTTTCTTTTCACTTTTTACACATGACTATGGTAACTTTAATCAGACAACTGCACGGAGCCGGAATCGAAGCCTAGTGATGATAAGGAGACACGTGGACTACCACTGTGCCACTGGTTGGTCGGTCGGTCGGTCGGTCGGTTGGTTGGTTGGCTGGATGATCGGTTGGTTGGATGGTCGGTTGGGTGGTTGGTTGATCGGTTGGTTGGTTAATCGGTTGGTTGGTTAATCGGTTGGTTGGTTGGTTGGTTGGTTGGTTGATTGATTGAGTGGCTGGTTGGTGGGTGGGTAGGCAGGTAGGTAGGTAGGTAGGTAGGTAGGTTAACATAGATGATGACACTTATAATTTTGAGCTTAACTAAAGATTTTGTTTGAACTATATAATTTAATCATTCTCACCATTAGATTCCTCTTTGCTCATATCTTTTAAAGACATGAACGCGGCATTGACATTTTCTAGCTGAGAAAAGAAAGTAACGTTGCTGGAACTACCATTAATTCCATATAAAAATACGGTATTCAGCATTACATTGGGTAAAACAGTTACCTGAACAAAACGTTTGACTTCACTTGCACAAAAAACTATTTTTAATTACACGGACAAATGATTACTTAATGCAAACTGTTACAAGGTGTGATAATTCACTGTAAATAACGTTTCTGGGATCTAGTTGTCCACTTGGCACGTCTTCTTTAAGCAATCTTTTCAAAGAAAGATTGTCTTAATTTAGGTACGGCCTTTGGTCTATGGGTTCCAAGCTACTTGGTAGGTTTGGAAAGATTTTGTAATTAGAGCCCGAGCTGCTCTCGGGGATGAAACGTAACTTCGACTCCTTTTATGAACGATTAACGTTTCAATACTTTGAGCCTGCGATATTCTATTTCTTTACGTTTGAGTTGTCTCAAAGAGTTTGAAGCTTTCAACGTGTTCAAGGTTTTCGTTTCGTTTGACTTTCCTTTTGTCCGGTTGCTTTTCCGATTACAGATTCGCCTGAATGTTTCCCGTCCGCCAAGAGACGAATAGACGGATTGTGTCTGCTACTAGTCTATCTTTAGAGATGCAAAAGACTTTGACTGCAGTGAAAAAATGATAAAAAATAAAAACAAAACCTCACATTAATTTCGTCTCCAAAACGTAAGCCATCGATAACATGCGCCATGTCGACGTTATCGGGCTACAAAGGAAAAAAGTAAAATGTTCGGTGACTTCATTTAAGGATAATCACTTCGCCTCTAACACACGTAACAGGAATGATCTTCAATTCTTTCACATCAGTCTCATGTAGGTCATAGGAATCTACTAAGGAACCATGTTAAATGTTTCCACGATACGGCTGTCGCACAGGATTCTTCATACTAACGTATACAATGTCGTCTCAAAGGCACAATTCCTGCTAAAGATTCGCTCCCCAATGAACCAATGTGTCCTGAGGACACACTAGTAAGTTTATCGTGTACTTCATTTCGAACAATCAATATTAAGTACGTAATCTAATCGTGTGACTGAGCAATCATGTGCTGGCCTGATCATTCAAAGGACAAGGAGAATTTCCAATTGAAAAAGAGTAACAAAAAAGACATGTACAAAGACAACAGTTGCACACAGGATCGATGTCTTAATGTCACAAACCTGTTCTCCAGCTCCGTGGGTCGATATATGAAAGTTGCCCGGAACCTTAAAAGAAAGTTCGGGTTATCTTAAGGTTTGGTGAACACACGATCGAGAAAGCATTCTTGTACAATCAGATACCCTACCTTGTTTATCTCGAATCGTCCTTCAAACTTGCAACCCTCTAGAGCAAACGAAAGTAAGATAAACTTGAACCATTGAGGTGATATACTAAAGACAGGAATGTACCAAATGACCGGGTAAAAGAAAGCCGGAAAGATTGATTGAGCCGTTATTTCGTTTGTGTAGGGTGAGAAGAAGGAAGTAAAAAGAAATGTAAAGAGAGTGGTAAAGAAATCTAGGGGAAAATGAAAGAAATTGAGAGACAGAACGAGAAAGAGAAAAAGAAAGAGACAAAGGTAGAGACAAGGAAAGAGACAGAGAAAGAGAAAGAGAAAAAGGAAGAAAAAGCGAAAGAAAAAGAGAAAAAGAGATAGTGAAATAAATATTGAAGAAGAATGAGAGAGAAAGAGAAAGTGAAGAGAAGAAAAAGTGAAAAAGAAAATGAAAGAGAAAGAGAAAAAGAAAGAATAAAAAAAATCAGAAAAGGGGAGAAAAATGAACTGAATAAAGAAGAGGTTAAAAAGAAATGAGCAGTAACAAAGCACGATACTGAATGCAGAACTGGAATTCGACAAAATAAGGGAGATACAAAGAGGGAGCGGAAGACGGAAGCGGTAAGTCGGATAAGAGTAAAAAGAAAAGTTCAAATTAAAAGTGGAAGAAAGAAGAATAAGCAGAAGAAAGAAGAATAAGCAGAAGAAAGAAAACAAGATGGAAGGAGGAATTAAGAGGAAGGAGAAACAGAGAATAAAAGGTCAATCATGTAAGGAATAAAATAGATATTAAATTATGAAATTGTTACCGATCCAAACTAATGGCACACCACACTGTGTCAGCACAAAACAACTTACCACCACCATTAATGTCCCACTTTCGAGTATTCTCTTGAAAACCAACTTCATGTCTGAAAATTCAAATAGTAAACAATTTGATGGCTGAAACCAATACTTGTACATGAAGTTTCAGGTTCTGGTTGAAGTAGTTCTAACTAAAAAAAGCTTGTTCTTTAAACGTTTGTATGGAATTGCCATCAATTGTCAAAAAAAGGCCACAGACACTTCCATGATATCTGTATTTTTGTTTTCTACTCAACTTTCATTCTGCTCACCAAAGCAGTTGAGGCCTGAAGTCATCCCAAGTAAATGGTAAAGTCAGCAGTTATTTTGGTTGCTGCTAATCAAAATAATTTTTGCAAACTTGCCCATCTCCTTCCTAAAACAGACCTCTATTGGTTGCTACATGTAGTAAGGAGTTGAGCTGAAGAGATTGGCAAGTTGGGATTATGATTAATGTATGTTCCCCACGTACAAGTGTTACAATTTGATTTAAAAAAAAGTACCAAGGTTTGATGCCCAGAATGGAAACTAGTGAGTAAGTACATTGGTAAATACCTACTATTCACACTGGATAATCCTATCAGCTACTACCAATCTGCTCTTTTGAGAGATCCACTGAGAGTGAGGGCCATCCCTTATGGGTGAAGTTAGTAAAAGAGTAATTTGGAAAATCAAAAAAGTACCTGACAGCGTGGATCTTGATATAAACAAACTGGACAACACTCTTCTCACATGCAATCAAGATAACTTTATCACACGCAGAGCCAGGAATCAAACGTTGGTCACAATGGTAAAAGACATGCACTACCACTGTACCACAACACCCTTAACATGACATTTCTCACCTTCCCATCTCATCTTGAATATCCAAGCCAACATCTAAAAATCACATGAAACACTAATGTCTTAGAATACTGCAAAATAACATTAACCCAGTTTATTATTGACTAATATTTCCAAAGCACTTAAAATGCAGTTGTTAATTTAATAAGAAATCACTTACATTCACATTTTAAACGTGGCAAAGTTATATTCAGGCTTGTCATTACTCTGTCATTTGATGAGCCAACCACATCAACAAATAATTCACTAACACTAAAGGCAAAAAAAAGTGGCAATTGATGACCTGATGAAGTACTTGTGCTCAAATACTGTAGTGTCAATTTCAGAAAGGGAAAGAGGTGAACTGCCAAAATGTATAAACCTAAAATTAGACCCTGTATGCCCTAGACAGTAAATCATTCGAGATTAATTAATGATTCCCGGTAATCTTCAAATATTTTTGTGTCCTACTGCACTATACTGCATGTCACAACCGTCAATTAAGTGTTGCGGTTAAATTGGAAGTGTTCATACACATTCCTATTTAAATAAATATTTAAATAAAAACTTTACTACACCACTGTAAGAGACTGCAATCCTCATAGTCACTGCTGAAATTTTACACTAACTATTCTTCAGTGGCCTTTAATCTTGGATTCAAACCATTTAGACTGCCAGCCATAATTACTTAAAATTATTGCTATTACTAATTATTCAATTACCCACTGACTATATTACCTGTATGTAGTTATATCAGAGCAGAATACACTTATAAGCAAGTTACAGGGACACTGCACTGTACTTACATTTCAGGAGTGATAAAACTATAAAATTCTGACAGGAAAAGGAAAGCCATGACTACTGCACCAAGGATTGAAACTGTAAAACAAATTATGGGTAATATCCTAAGATTACTTTAGATTAGGAAATAGTTCCTTATACTTTTATCATAACATTTATTATCTATGTAACACATACCAGTATATGATAGTGAAATAAGCTGAATCCACATACACATACACATACACATACACATACACACACACACCCCCCAAGAGCATGCGGACTTAGTCCAAATAAGCTTGTTGCAACAATGTGCAATACTTACATGCAAGTAAATGTCAACCATGAATCTTATGTAACTTACTGATTGCTCCCGTTTGTGTGGGCTGCGTTAAATCCTTAGGGACTTTCCTGTATATATCAAATCTGGAATGCAAAATTTTAATAGCAATTCAAATTTTACAAGGACCCAGATCAAGTAAGTTGGACAGCCGACTTTCACATTGAAGGTCCACATACGCTGAATGCAAGCAGTCTGCTAATTTTTTTTTAGAAACAAGGAAATAATATGTGAACATGTACATCAGATGCAAGCAATGTAAACATCAAGATTTTAATGAGCAAGCAACGAGAATCATATAGAAAGTTGTTCTATATTTTTACCTCCCACCTGCCCAACATATTAAAGAGGGACCGATCAGAAAAAAGAAATTGAATTACAAGGCTATACATGTGTTGTCCACACAGACCAGCCAGAACAATGATCAGATGATAAAAATAAACTTATAAATATAAATTAAATAAGTAACAAACTCTGAGAAACATAAACTTATGAATGAAGTTCAGTAATATCCTATATCATGAAATTGTGCAGCACTTTTGTATAAAGGCTAATCCATGCACTTGATTATGGTATGCCCCTTGTTTTTCTCTTCTTAAATTTATGTTGTACATCAAAAACCATTTCTATTATCTTTGAGTTTGTAGAGGAAGAAAGAGAAGTGCTGGTGGTTGACAAATATGGGAATCTTAGTTTAGGTGGACTTCAATACTTTACACATGGTCAGAAAAAGTGCAAGGTATTAAATGACCTGTTGCCAACATCTGTGGGTTAGCACTGTATCTTGGTGGCAAAGATCAGAGAATACATGTGTTGAACAACTGTTTTTTTGTTTTTATATTGTTGTGACATTTGTTTGGTAACCTGATACCATATAGCAATGACTGTGGTCATCTAATTGGTTGAGAGAAATTACTATCATTTTGGATATTTTTGAAGCATGATGAGAAAACTGTTCATCATTCTGACCATATTCACTAGGTAATATCCTGGCATATTGGTTGTCAAGGGTATCTGACCACAAGGACATTGGAGGGTAGGACATTTCAGTTAACCTGATGGACAGTATTTAGTTTGTTACATGAATCAACAGTCACTCAAAAGTTTGATAAGTTGACCTTGCTACCAAGTATTTTCACACACGACAACAAAAGCATTTGAAATGGACCTTGTGGTACAATCTACAAAGTATAATTGTTACAAACAATTTTTACTCCTGATCTATACAATTCAGTTGTGACAGTCTTACACTGTAAACTTAGGTGTATCACAACATTCATGAACTATACACGAGAATTGAGTCTCTAAGGAATAATTGCATATACAAGATGGTGAAGAAATTTGTATGCAATGATGGTATCATGGACATACAGCCTGATCTACATGGTATGATTGTCACATATCATTGTTCACTCTGATGTACACGTATGCTGCAGAGTCAGAAGATTCTTCAGGATGTATTGCAACATTTGTAAATGAATTGTATACAGGAATTATCTTCATAAAGCCCCATTTACCCTTGCAATTTTCCCCCTAGCAATTGACCTCCTGATGTATGCATTACAATCATGAGAGCATCGAGGACTAACAGGAGCGAATCCAAAGCAAATATGTTGGAGCCACAGACAGTCGTGGGTTTATTGCATACACCCGGATGAAAATCGCAATGCACAAAATTGCACGTGTAATGGACCTTAAAGAATAATTGCATATGGCACAGAGTGAATTGTATGCGACAATAGTATTGTGTGCAAAAGGCCAGATCTGCATGGTCGATTGTTGCTTCTGATGTCAATCTTATTTTAATGAACAGTGCAATTCATTCTGTAGGTTCATTTCAATGTATGTGATTAAGCTAGTTACTATAGTCTGCATGATGTATTGCAACAGCAAGCAAGTAGTAAGAACCATGATGTTATGAGATAAATACATGCACCAATGTGCAGAATCATATGCAGCAATCCTATCATGTAGATGGAGGCTAAGACTTTATTATTATTGGCTGAAGAATGTCAAAATACCGCCTCTCGCTCTAGCTAAGTACCTGTAGAGGAAGAACGTTTCTGACAGGTAGCAGTTTGTTTTTAATGGATCTGGGTGACAACATATACCCAAGCTGATTGTTAGTTCTTGCAATCTTTAATTCAATAAAACCAACTTTAAACACTCCCCCGGCTCAGCTAGGTGGTCATTAAAACAACTTTTTGAAACTGACAGTTGCTGAACATCTCGCTGATGTGACCACGTCATAAATGATATTTAATATTTCTCAGCTTGTTTACAATCTGCCTAAAAAAATAGTTAATTTTTATCATGAAAAAATAAATGTTCTCGTCGGCTTTCACAGATAAGGTATTAAATTCAGAGTACTATGAACAGATGTCAAAGAAAACGGCTCCGCCGTCATTTGAGAAAGGATATTTAAATATGCAAAACTGGTCGTAACAATGGTCACTTTCCGTCAGTAATTTTTACGTTGCATTGTCAAGATTTGCGGCGAAGACGCTTTACATAAACTTACCTCCGAATGTCAAACTGCATTGTTGGTTTGGAACCAGAAACAAATCAAATAATTCAACAAGTCATTAATTTTCTTTCCCGTTAAAAATCTCTGGACATTTGTTTTGAAGGATACGTTGGCATGCGCCCGCGATTGCCCTTTGTCCGCTAAAGTTCCTGTACTCTCACTACACGTTCATTTCTGCTATTGGCTAACACGCTGGTTGTATTCCCCAATAATCCTTCCTCATATGAAATGATTCCCATTGAATATTACTCCAGAGCACGATATTTCTAAGAGCAAGATGTCTACTGATTGACGGCGGACAAAAATCCTTCATTTATGTACTGTCCAAAACTCAGTCATCAATCGATGGAAGCGAATAGATTTCCTAAACTTTCACTCTCTGACGAAAGGCTTTCACTCGAAAATTTCGCTTTTTTGTTTCATTTTCGGCAGCTCATCAATCTCTTTGCTTTTTACTCTTATGAATCCTTGTCTTCAAAAGGAATTTACGCACAGTACCCTTAACAAGGCTGAAGTTTAACACTTTTAAAACTGACGGATACGCCTTTTTACCTCCTCCCAAATATTTACGAATTTTCATATTCATAATCCGATGCTATCAGACTAATCAGTGAATATGGAAAGATATTCCAAACGTGTATATCTTCTTGTATACAAATATATGTGCATATACGGTGTGTTTTGTTTATATGAATGTATGTATGTATGTATGTATGTATGTATGTATGTATGTATGTATGTATGTATGTATGTAATGTATGTATGTAATGTGTGTATGTAATGTGTGTATGAGTGAATGGATGGATTGATGGATGGATGGATGGATGGATGGATATGTATTTATTATGGATATGTATTCTGTATTTAAATCATTGATAAGTGATAATAGTTAATGCACCTATCAGAATTATATATTGTAGTTCCATTACTATATATTTTTATATTTAACTGTAGCTTTTAGATAGTTTGGTTAATGACATTAGTATTGTATATGCAAATTTATGTTGTAAGATAACTACACAGCTCAACTGAAGAGCACATTATTCTAATTGTGAAATGGACTCCGTATTTAAATAAGTTTATTATCATTATTATTCATCATAATAATAATAATAATAATAATAATAATAATAATAATGGATGACTGGATATTGAACGAGAATTCGAAAAGGTCTGACGGAATAGTGTTCTACAGGTGCTGAATGGCACTTTGTTTAACCTACAGCGGATCAAGGAAGACACTAAAGTGGTCATCGTTCCTTTAAAATAGGAGAGAAACCTTACACTAGTATTCACATTGTCTCAAGACAATGTGAATTGTCTAAAATTAGCCCTGACCCACATTTTCCGAAATAAGCAAAACCAGCAAAGTCATGTGACATCTTAACATGTTATTCCAAATGCACGGAAATAAATCAGAAACGGAACAGAAAGTACCCACAACACTAACCCTTTCACAAACTGGGGCTCCCCCCTTGAAGAGTAAAATCATCTTCCCATTAGCAAGAGTAAAATAGTCTGGCGTTAGCCAGAGTGAAATGAAGGTAGTCCTATCCCGCTGGAAAAGAGTTAACCCAGGATTAAAAGAGCTTATTGTTTTTCTTACAGCCAAGCCAGGACCTGAAAGTGGATCAGAAATATTGCTCTCAATTTCCGGCCACATTTCGCACGTGTTTGCCTGGATAATGACCACACATGGTACTGTTTAAGCACGTCAAGTGTTTGTATCACCGTTTAACATGCGGGCACTTGGAAATCACATCAGACTCAGACAACTTTAGCTATGCGCAAGCTCCAGGCAACAGTGGCGCCTCTTGTATGTCATGTGAAAGCTGGTGGACATTCCGGGTCCCAGAGCAATCTATAAAAATAGACGACTAAAAATAAATTTGATAATCGATAGCAAAAAGGCCATTCCCGTGATGTCATCGCGTTTTTTTATCGCTACCAAGCTTCGCTTCGGCCCAATATGTTCTTTAACTAATAAAGTAAGGAGCAAACTCCGAAAAACAACAACTTGCAAGCTTAAGATTGAAGTAAAAACAAGGCAAATGTTACCATAATGAAGTCATTGTAAAAACTATTATCTCACAAACACGCTGCTATTTATATATAACACGAAGCGGACGATGTCATCATGTTCTCAAACTCCAAAACGAACATTGGTGGTGGTAACGAAAGTGTGAAGCCACCTCGCTCTCGAAATACCTACAATATGACAACTGAAGGCACCGTTAAGGCGACGCTAAGTTTCCTAATGTGACAGATTGAACATCGTCTTTGTTATCGACATAACAGCGATAGCGAACCTAGACGCCGGCTCCTAAGTCCCAACCTGCAGTGAAAATCCTTTGCAAAAATGACATTATGTTATCCATTGCATTGAATATTTCTCTGTGCAATAATGGAAAGTGAGATAATTCCTGAAAATCACTAGGTCATCTATTAAGAGAAGAATTGAACCTTTGCCATTCTTTTGCTGACCACGAAGTGAAAACAAGCTGAATGTTGGTTGGGACCGCAAAGAGAACAATTGCTGGAATAATTTTGAAATCAAGCTAGGGGAAGGGCCGTGTCCCCTAATAATTTCACAAGACCAGGTTCTTCCTTAGGGATACAAACAGCTGAGCATTAGATCTTGGCTAAATAGTTGTTCTTTTCGACTGTCAAATGTTTAAAACTGCTGTATGTTTTTGAGGAGTGTTTACAGCTCCAAATGCCCTTCGATCTGTTCTAGTCAATAAAACTCTAACATAGTTTTACTTTGGTTACTGTAGTCATCGTTAAAAACTTTACTCTGGCAAACACCGAGTGGTTTTACTCATTAAAGGAGGATGGATCTCATCTTTGATGGTTTGATTCAAACCGGGACAGTTACCTCAAGTAACGAAGTTTTAGGTGGCCTCTAGCTGATATAGAATTTTTGGCACGCTCGCTCCTGGTACTAATTCGTATTTAGAAATTTGTAAGCTAATAAAAATAAGCCAGCTTAACCTTTTAATTAGCAAAGCGTGCCAAGGTTTAATCTTTTTAAGAGTGATATGAGCCCTCGCGCGACGAGCCATTACACATCGGTGCCGAGTTTCGGCGACTGTTTAACGTATTTCATCCTACTTTAACTTAATCAAGTGATTGTTCACAAAGTAGTCCTAACACTGAAACATCATTTTGGCAGACTGCTAGGAGAATCTGCCGGAACCACTGTCTTAGGAGAAAAGAGTGATTGGAAGGGGCTATTTGCGAAGATGAGTTGTTTTTACGAAACACCGCGGGATCTGAGAGAGATCACAAAAACTAGAAAGTACCCTCATCGATTACCTAAAAAGTATTTGAGCTCCTAATATCACTGTCAAAGAATATGCCTGCAGTTATTAATATCATTATCTTAATCAATAGCCTTGTAGTCACAAGTAAACAAAAAGATCAATGCCCTCGCATAAGCTACGAAGCCACGTTTGAGGTTCAAGAGGCGACCTGCTATGAGGTGGCATTAGGTCTTTCCAAACGATGTGAGGAATCAAATGAAAAAAAGATAATGCATGAATGAAGATCTTAGTCTGACTGGAATACTTCCAGAATGAAAACATTATCGATCCTCTCGTATATCTTTGTTCAGACATGAAAATAGTGAGGGAACCTAGAGAGGCGTACAGAGAGATTGGCAAAGAAAAAGTGAGAGAGAGTAAGAAGAGTATTTAAGTTTATGGTAATGGCTTCAAAGGGGAGTGCTTTTCTTTTTAAATTTTTCACAGCCATGCCTGAAGAGTTTACTACAGCGGCTTCTTTTGTAGTCGTTATATGGCATTATGGACGCGAATACCATTAATGAAAGTAGTGAATTTCCACTTGACTTAGGAAAGTGCCATAAGCAGGGATGAAAGGAGGCTTTGTGCATGTAGATATTTTCATATATACTTACATTATTTACATACTTACGTACATACACAGGTTCATATAATCACACATACCTACAAAGACGCATACATGCGATCATTCATACTTTTCATACGTATATACATACCTACATACACACATACTATATATACATACATACTACATATACATACATACTATATATGTATACATACTATATATGCATACATATATATATACATAGATATCATATATACATACATAAGTACATTGATGAGTATATGCATGTATACATGGTATTATAAAATTTGTTTGCTTATGTTGAATAAAGTTAAGTTACATGTTTTAATATTAAGCGTGCTGACAAATATGACTGATATCAAATCATCTTTACTCAAGTCACAAAATGCTCATTAATACAGATCGACAGACATCAGCGAACGACACACAATGCGAAATATTGTGGACAGAAGTACGTTTTGGTGAAATTGGAATTCATTTTTAATCTCCTTAGTTAAGTCTTTCCATGTCCCGTACTTTTTATAATTTACTATTCTTTAACTAACATGAATTTCGTTATTTTAACATCAAGGTCGCGTAAAAAACACGGGCAGGAAACTGCCAACATAATGAACGCGACATGCCGTTCGTTCATAATCGAGGCTAAAGATCTTCGTAAATGGTGAGACAGAGAACATTCCTTTGAATTCCAAATGAACTGATTTGGTGAAGTCGTGAGGTAAATAAGGCTCTTTTATTGCATGTAAATAAAAGAATCATTACATTGGTTGCCGTTATGAAAGAGAGCCAGCGAATGGGTTGTAACGGAAAGCCCTATATAATCATTGCCAAGAGCAAATACTCCGATGAGAACGAATCTCAGCCCCTAGCTGTCCTTTCGCGATTATACTTAGCATTGGTATTCGTCCACTAACTAGTCAAAACTTTTGGTACCAGATGTTGAGGAAGGAATTTGTACCAACGTATATGGAACAGAATTTTAGTATTCCGCGTTTCATGCATGCCATGTCTTCAAGCGAAACACCGAACGGAAATTGTAACAATTCTAGCACAGTAGCAATGGCACCCCCCATTTCAGCTAATCCGGTGAAGATCGGTTTGTAACAGCAGGAACGAGCGAGGTTATGACCTGTGCTTAGAAGGGTGACAGCTTGGGTCCAGGGTTTATTTTTAAATTTGAGAAATGGAGAAACTATTATGATGGACTTTGTGAAGTTTGCTCAAATCAGAATACAAAGAGCTTTTCAAACTAAACCTGTCCAACCTTAATGCTTTGAAGATCATCGTGCTCTTTAAATTTCCACTAATGCTTCCTGTAAAGCTCAAACTTTAACCGTTTGACTTCCAACCTTACGATGAATTACCCTAATTGGATTAACGCGTTATACAAAGTACGAGAACAGACAAATATAGTATGTTTTCTAATATGTTCTGACGAGTGAGTGGAATTCTGATTAGAAATTGAATTCTAATTACGTTTCGAACAAAGAGGATATGCGGTTGCTGAGAGTTTTCGGCCATCATACCCCAAATTTGGATGGAAAATAATACCCTCTCAAGAAGGGAAGTTGACATTTTTCAACAAACAAAGCAGTCTTAAAAGCCGGCGATTCGCGCCAAGCATCTCGTTTCGAAGCACCTTCCTTTTGCTGTCTTATGGCGAAAGAATGAACAGTATCTAGGATTACCTAAGTCGGTGAATTTACCGAAAAGGTTATGTGATCATATTCCCTAGCGGAGAAAATCTCGATGAACAGACTCAGATTCGCTGTATGACTCACCCTTTCTTCCTTGTGCCACCCGACCCAGGTTCTTTTTTCCTGCTTACTAGCGAATTCGTTAGTCAAGTTGTGTAAACCAAAACAGGAAGCACTTACTATAGAATTTCCTAATTTCATCAATGAATTCAAACAGAGTATGTCTTCCTAATTATGCCATCTTTCATTAATATGCTTTGGATTTTCTCGAACTAATTAACTTCAAACTTCACTATAACGTTGATTTTCTAGAACAGCTACGCCGAAATTAATGTTCGCCACTTTATTTCTTTTCAGGATCTTATAAGAGGCACTATTTAAATAAGCATGTTAAACGGTCAGTCATACTAACTACGTGGATATCAGCCAATATTTACAAAAATATATTTACAAACTAGCTAATCTCTTTATGCTATCTAATATTATCTTTAATTTTTTCTAGATATCTAAATATCTATTTTTAAAAAAACCTAGAACAGTGAAAGCTTTCAACGAAGGTGAACAAAAAAAGTTCTTTGTCTGTCATCACGAAACGTTTTCATTCTTAAAATTTTTGTCCAGTTAGGCAGGTTTATTATGGCCATTTTCCGGGCATCGCTGCCTCAAAAAAGTCGTTGGGCAATGGATGACAGAGCTTGGCTTCAACTCGAAAATAAATTAAATATTAACTAATTGTTCTTTCATTCAGAAAAGGACACGCAACGCCACATCATAACCGCGGACTACTTAAAAGAATATGAACGAAGACACCCAATGTTTTGTAAAAGCTTGAGAACCCCTTATTGCTAATAAAAATGTTTAAAACTAAAATATTAATAAATTATACGTTCCTATATGCCACAAATGCATAAAACCGTATCCTTGAAGAAACACGTTTCACGTTGGAGTGGAAACCGTGACAAAGCAACTATTCGAATGAAGGCTACTCGGTCTGGCATCTGACGAAGAAGACATCGCGGAGTAACTAAAGAGGCCACAGGGAGATTGAGCCGGAGATAGTTTCTCAGGTGACATGATGTTTACAGACTGCATTTCTCTTTCCCAAGTTAAGAGTTGTCCCATGAAATTAAAGTTCGGCGAAATAACTGATCTCCTTTCTTTCACGTATTCATAAGCTTGCTCAAGGCTGTATTTCCTTTTGCTCATTAAGTATGCCAAGCAAATGGTGGCAGATCTCGAAATACCAGCTTGGCAGTGGATCAACACCTTCCCTCCAGACATTTCGACAGAATCTACAAAAAAGGAAAGAGAGTCAATTCGGAAGCATGCTGACTAGATTATAAGGGGGTCTGACCTTGGTGACATAAAGAAGTTCACAATGGGCGAGAGATATTGGGTTGCAATACGCGATTGTGCTAATTTATAGTGGTGCTACGCAGCTGACACACTCCTCACGACCTATCACGATTTGTTTCGCTTTGGCCTGGCAAAGACGAACACTTCGGTAATACGGATTGACTATGGCAATATGGGGTGTGGTACCTGGAGTACGCGAGCAGTTCCTCGTATGCAGACTCTGAATTTTGTTTTTGCTAGTCGGTACAAATATCTTTTTCCCTCAAGGCCGAAAGCATTCACCAGTTACGGATCTAGCTGCATGCATTTTTCACTCGCAAGGGGATGCTCACTGGTGAAATGCAATCTTGACCAAAACGAGAAAAGAAAACCAACTTCGTGAAAGTCAATACTTGGAAAAACTGCAACATTTCATCGTCACGGAAGCCAAAACAACACGCAATATCAACGCCTCGCATTTGGCATAAGCAAGCTCAAAAACGGAAAAGGTTTCTCGAGAACCGGAAAATTTCTTACCAATGAAGTCGACAGCAGCACGAAACCAACGACTAATATCGGCGTTGTAGGTGTCATCGACCGGAACATTCTTGTAGACGAAGTGGTCTTGGAAGTGATTATTAATAGTCTTTGAAACGTTCATGACAGCTGTAACTCCCAGCTTTTCCAGCACGTCCTTGCAAGCGCAATGCGATTCGTTGCCGAGGTATAAGAAAGGTAGAATTTCCACTGGCGCAGTTTTATCCCCCGACTCATCCGAAGTTCTGTTTCCATCCCCGTTTCTCTGGTTGAAATCCAAGTGTAGAGATACCGGACCTCGGGTTGTAACGGCTCTGGTTTGTTGTGGGCATTCGCACATGTTTGGGTGTTTGGCTTTGAAGTCTTGAAATCCACCTGACAATTACAAAAGCAAAAACGATCACAGTTACTAAGAATATCCCACAAAGAAGACCAAAATATTACACCAAGTGAGTAATCTGCTGTCAAGTCCTACAGCAACGAAATATTCGAAAGCCTAGCTCAAATTACACTTTGCCGCAGTTCCAAATACAGCTTCGACTTGTGAGCGTGCGACGTACAATTAGACCACACAATACACGGCATCGGACGAAAGCAAAATTGCCACAGCGCGTTGTACCTTCTAAAAAACAAAACTTCGAACTCTCCAAGTGGTTCCCGAGTTCCACACTAATAAACCTGGTATAAAATAAAGTAGTTAGCCGCTGTAGAATGCTGTAGAATTCCTCACGCCAGTAGATACGACGATGATGTAACAATCAAATTCGTAGAGCGAAAAGAAAAGGTGAATTGACGAGGTGATTAATAATTTACAGTTGCACGCGGTCACACGCGTACGCACAACTGGTCTCGCAGTGGGCCAATGAGAAGCGGAATAATTTGTTCGATTTGAAATACTGATCAGCGAAACGTAACCACGTGGTTACACGGTCCACTTTTGAAAGAAAAACATGCTACGTATCATTTTGAAAAGAACTACACAGAGCGTTTGTGTAAGACAACGGCAATTACTAAATAAAAAAACTTCTTGGATCAGGGTTTCATTTTAAATGAAAAAACGTTACCCGTAACGCCAAGTTAAGGGTGTGATTCTCAGCACTGATGAGGTGGAATTCTTCACCTTTCGTGGCCACATTTAAACAAGATTTCTTCCCCAGAATGTTAATATTTTGAAAACCTGTTCGGTAGCCATGAAAAGCTAGTATTTACTCACGTGTATTCACAACAGAAAACAAAGCGAGTCAAGTGCATCCGAGCGAGCACCCGGAAAAGCGCGGGAACTAAAAAAAACATGACGTGTGCCTTGAGTTATTGGATGCTTCCTGCATACCAAGATAATGGACAGGTCCAATGTTTAAAAGTTTAAAAACGATAGTCCTCTCGGGCCTCGTGATTTCCACTGACCTTTCAAATAGTAGGTCTTTTTCCTGAGTTCGTTGACAAGAAGTCTAGCGACTACTGACACCGTACTTGAGCTGGCTAACTCCGTGTCCTCATCGTCGGATGACGTTCTTCCTCCGTCGTCATACAAAACGATCGTCTTCACCTCGTTATCCCGAAGACATTTCAACGTGGCTTGACAAGTGACTAGAGTCTCTAAAGAAGCGTTTCCTCTCCTCAGCCTTCGCCTTAACAAAGACGGGCAGCAAATGTTGATAGCGGATTTAATGTGTCCGTTGTTGTAGGATGTGAAAGAACGACAGTCGATCACCACTAGTCGACTAGTTTTATCCTGAAGAAGATCCCGTAGACTGGCCCCAACGATCGACGAAACCCTGCTATAATTCATGATTGTCATCTTCTGCTAACGAACTGACAGACAGGAAAGTGCACTGGGAAACTAAGTACCTTTGCTCCGTCCTTTCTACTTGTTGTGTTTGCGGTTTCAATAATTATGCGCATCTTATATACGATACCGGTGGCATTTGCCAACAGATATCAGGGCTATTATTAGAAATGCACTCCTGATGACGTTTTAAATAGACGCAAATTCCGCCTACAGTGACGAAGGTTTTTGGTAACACAATATATCACGCACAGTCACGGTAATAATTGTATGGCCAGCACGTTTAAATATAAATGTGACTGGACGAAAGGTGATACGGTTGGCCTACCGCGAGTTCATTTGCCTTCCGACAAATTTTCCCTATTTCGTAATCCTAGTCATGATATATAGTTCTCAATGGTAGATATACAACCTCAAATTATGGTGAGGATGGATTAATAAAGAACATCGGTCCAGAAAACCGAACCGATAGACGCCAACACAACCTTGTTCCGCGTCGTCTCAGCTAGGGTCACTCTCGTTTGCCCTCTGTTCGTCGAAGTGAATGCGAAACATGAAGCAGCAGCCGTTCGTCATGCCATCATTAAAGTCTAGCTTGTTTTTTTTAACGAAATAGCAATCTTTCGCTAGTACTTACCAACTACCTACCTTTCGCTGACAATAACATACGATGTAATCAGGCCCTTTCAACGTCCGATATATCAAAAGACATTCACGAGGATAAAAGTGACGTCCCAGTTAGAAATAAATATGACATGAATGACTTCATAGGTGTCAATGGACAAGATGTTACCTTATTGGGGATTTTTTCCTCGTTGACACCTATGAAATCGAGCATACCCGAAAACATATCGAGCAATATGCTACTACCTACCACACTTTCGTCCTTATACTAACCAGGCCAAAACAAGCCACATCGACATTCAACAAAAGTGTAAATTTAAAACTACGGTTATTCGAGAGTCTGGAAGAACTGATACGACAACGTCGGCCAGACATAGCCCAAATATTAACCTCTTCATTCACTGTTCATTTGTTTTTTTAAAGTCACATGTTAAAGTTCCAAACGGCACTTTTCCGGATTTAGCTTTCATTCGGCAATTTAAAATTTAAAGATTATTTCTTACTTATAAACGTTGACGTGTGTGTTCTTCCCCAGCGAACGACTTCACGATCACAAACGTGAATCGCCCCACACAGATGACGTGGTATCATTTTTATTCTTCTTATGTTTTCGGTCAAGGTTGTTTTCATATAATCAGGTTTTAGCAATTTAGCCATCGGTAATCGCTAAAAAGTTGCCGGACTGACGAATTGTTAACCCTTAGCCCCAGGAGAAAAATTCGGATTTGCAAGGAAAGATTTGGATACGAAATAGATACACCAGAAAATCTGAAGCAAAATTTTAATGACTGAACAGATCTCGCTACGGTCTCAGCTCAGACAGCTGTCACTTCAGTGTTTATAAAAGCCGATGTTTTGCGGGGGTGAGATCGTGAGAGAAGCAAATGTTTGTTACAAGGGTAAATATCCAAACATACATTAAAATGAACGGGGAAAGAATCGTTTCAGATACTTACTTGAACGCTAAAGTTCATCATAATACTTAATTTACTATGCTGGATGGCGATCGTTTGGAAAATATTTCGAGCGTTATTTCGTTGAAATGTGATTAGGTCTCTGTTCCACAATAAGTACATAAGGATGCTTGTACCTCTTCGGAGGGACTTCCACCCAAAACCATTACAAGCCAACAACTTCAAGAAACAGAGCAAGAAACATACTTCAACGACGAGCAACTTGTGATCACATTTCAAAATAATTTTAAAATAAAATTGAAATATCACTATGATCAGTTTCATCTTGTTTTAATGCTCAAATATAGAGTTTTCTTAAAAGATGTTCTTCATCTTGGAGAACGGAACGTATAAGACGCTCTGGACAAGAAGAAATTAAGAGAGTTACACTTTAATCCGTTTAACTAGAAGCAAAAGGTCAGCCTTCCCAAGCAACAAGTTATGGCACTCATTTTCCTTCCTGGAAATCATAAAAAACCTGTTTATCATAAAAAAGTTACGTCATCGGAAAGGTGCCAAGAAAGTATTTTAATAAAATAAAAATGGGCTAATGGCATTCTGGTGACGTTCCTTCAATGGCGTTTCACCGACCATGTCCCATCCTTAGAGGTCTATATGTGCAGCTCATAAAATTACTGTCTCTTTGAAGCAAAATTATAAGGTCACTTCCAGTTAAGTCTGGGCTGAGGTGTACCGGTATTGAGGTAAGAACTGTCGGCTAGAGATGGAGTCCAGCGCTGATGAACTCTACCTTTACGGCTCGGGATCAATGTGTCACCTGTCATTTTATGTTTGTCCACTGGCATTGCCTTTGGGACGTTGCTCGTTAGTAACATCGATATTTTAATTTGAGTGGGCAGAATTGCAAAACGATGAACATCTGAGACAGGTCCCTTTGGTGACTTCTATGCAAGGTTTTCAATCCAACAGTAAATATGAAAAATAGCGCACTGCGTAGGTAGTTTTGAAAGAAATAGGAACAGAAAAAAAAAACAAAAAACAATTGACATTTCGAGCAAACGTCCTTCTCAGCTTCTTTGAACTTTCATACGGACGTGAGTGACGATTAATACCGATGGCGACCTTTCGAGCCAAAGCCCTTCATGGCTTCTTCCTTCTTAGCTTCTAGCTCCAAATCTTCCTGTTGAGGAGTTTTGAGGTCGCTTTCATCGACAACACAATTACTCACGCTCGAAATTAATATTTTATAAACCTAAATTTGTTAGTTGATTTAGTCTGGTTAAGCGTTTATATTATAAGTAAATTTTGCAACGAAGCACCTTGCTCGATGTATGAAAATAACATCAGATGGGAACGTAAAATGGAAACTGAGAGTGTGCCTCCACCTAACATTACGCCCCCATTCACCCAGTTATGATAGGATAACTTGACCGAGCGGCTTTTTCGAAGTGGGGTTTCTGCGACAGGCAACATCTCTCTGAAACATCACTGTTATATTGAACTTCAACTCTTTAATTCCCATGAAATTACTAAGTCATGTAATTATGCGATGAGGCAACAATAATGATTTGCATATCAGTTCGCAATGACTGGTATATTCTCGTTCGTACTGGCTTGAAGGAAGCTTGTGTCATAAAACCTGTCGACGTCATATCCGTCCAAGCCTCACGCACCAGTCAGCAATAGGGACATAAAGATCTCTGACGTAAATTTGAACGAGAACATTCCTTAAATGTTCAGCGTTTAAAGAAATTACCGTTAATCACCTAATGTATTTGATACTGATAGTTTGTTTTACGATTTAGAAAACGCTTCGGCTCCTTTCAAACGATTTAGTCTCAGGTTTAAGTCTATCACAAGTAACAGTTCAGTGTCTGATATAGCGGAGGTTGTCCTGAAGATGTCAAAAAAGGTGTACGTGGCGTTAGTCATACAACGCCGACGACGTTCGTATTCTCTTGAAACCAAATATTGATTCATTCTTACTCTTTTGCATGCATTTGACGAATTCGTTTGTTTGAAGGATGTTGTCTTTGACGTTGATGGCAACTACATTGATCTCAAGATCGACGTTCCTGGTATAAAATGGACTGCGGCGTTGGCAGCTTTTGATATGAAAGAAAACGTTTCAGTAAAAGTTGTACCAGGTTATTGAAGTCTTTTGTTGTTCCTTGAACCAGCTGAAGTTGAATTTCGCAGCGTTTCGAATGGTGGTTCCCGCTTCTTCTACTTTAAAAGTGTATCGCAATCAATACGAAGAGGACTCGACAAACTGGTATTTTGAGCGAAGCGTTTTCGTTCACGCGAAACGCAAAATGAAATCTAACCTCAGCAAGTAGCTGTATGTTACATGTGTAAAGCAATCATGTTAAAAAAAATCCAATCAAATGCGAAAATCAATAACAAGGTAATATAATAAAAAATTACTTTAATAAATACACCCGTCGAAATTGCAATCCCCTCGGGCAATCTGAATTCAGAAAGGTTTTTTCTAGTACATTATTAATTCCGTAAAATTTCATGATTATTTTCTTCCTGAAGTTCGTGGTTTAAAAAGTAACGGATTATGAAATCTCGAGAAATTGTCATATACGAAATGATTTAATAATTTTAGATGTTGTTACCTAAATGTTGTTAACCCTTTTGTTCGTGAATTTTCCGAGTTAAATCTCATTCATGATTCATGTAAACAGTTAAAGGGATTTTAATAGAACCAGTATGACTTCATTCCTGAATGAAACTCGATCCGGAATCATGTAAACAGCCGCTAACTACTCGATCGTTAATAATTTTGTTACGAACAAGGTGCAAACGTCTCACTAAATGATAAAGGACGACACGTACTCCCTTGGGTTAAAAAATATTCAAATATATTAAGTTTAATAGTATAACCTAACAGGGACAAAGAATAAACCTTTACATGTTCGTGCACTAACTTATCTGAAGTTTCTTCAACGATATCAGATATCCAGCTGTCATTAGTCAACTTTGTTTGCCACCTGAAAGTAGCGGCCCGTAATGGGCGATAAACTCTAAAGTAACGGGGCTGCCACTTCGGGAATTTGACTATAATTTGTTTTTGAATGACGACGATAAGCATGAAGGGGTAAAGAAATCAGTCGCGTAGTTTATGCTGATCATAGTTGGGCTAAGAAATTCAAGCAAAATTAGAACAAGCTGATGTCGACACTGCGTTTTTTCTCATCTTCAAAATATGTAATCAACGATTGTCGGCGAGTAATACTTTTCACCAGAAAACAACTTACAAGCAGCTTGGCATTATTTTTTCGCATGCAGTCATGTTAAGTTAAATACAGTAGTTAATTATAATAAAAATATAATAGAATATCGAATAAAAAATTGAATGCTGCGTAGAAAGTTGCTATATTGAACAAGTCACGAGATGATATAAACATCCAATCGAATGTGAAAATCCAAAACAAGGTAATTTTTCAAATGAAATGCAAATGACGGCAAGACGAAGTCAGCTGCTATTTTAAACGTCGAAGACCAAACGGCAGGCGAAGCCGACAAACGACCCAAGAGAATGATAATGGTTTGGAACTAAAATAAAAACTCAACCAAGTAAATTTCAAGCGAATACTCTCGTCCGCCCATGCTAAACAAAAGCTATATTTTGCAAGACAAAAATGAAATAAATCGCACAACTTGATGTTTAGACCCGCCCAAGGTATGTCAGAAATATTGGTCACGTCACATACTGATCTGTATCCTGGATGTTAAGCGCGGCCGTAAGGGATGAAAGGGCCGCAGCTTGATTTTTTATAATGGACAGTTTTGCGATAGGCGAAAGATGCGAACTTCTAAAGAGAACTAAGTGCATGCCCCCACATAAACTTTTGAGATTGAAAAGCCTTAAGATGCTTTTTTCAGCCGTCATAATTAGATTTTTCGTCATTGTCGAAAAGTTGTATAACGGAAAGCATTCTCGGGGCTGAGATAAGTATTGCTGAGGTTTTGTCAACGTGCATCTCGCTCAGTATCACAAATAATGTTCCTTATTGTTATGGTACACATTAGCTCAATGTGGACGTGAAACTCATACTCCATCGAAACGTACGACGGCGACTTCTTCCTCAACAAGTTTCCTCGATGAAAAGTTAGCATAAACGTCCCATCCAACGAGCGAGCTCGTCAGGGAAAGCTTGGAATTTCTACCGTAAACACGAGCATAAAAACATGGTTAAAGAAAAACTTGTCAAGAAATACTGGATCGTGCGTATTGCACTTAACACAAAGACACTACATCATTCAAATTTTTCTAGAATACCAACCAAATTTTTGAGATAGCGGTAGAGTTTTCCTTCCGAGTAGCATTCCAAAATACCAAGATCTTTTCTTTTAAGTCTTTCTTGTCCGTTTTTTCCTGCTCACAAAGAGCTGAGTCACTGTCTTAACCCGTAAATCCGGTACTTGCGTCACCTGGTTACCACCCCTTTTAAAACCGAACTTTTTAAAGTATGAAGCACAACAGCCCGTAGCCTTATTTTCATCTAACCTTTGACGGACCCAGGGGTGGGGCCAAAGGGGCCAGCCTCCCCCCCCCCAATTTTGACCTGTTAAAAATGACTTCGCTCTTTAGTTTCATGATGATGCACGGCATGATTCAGCAGAGAACTTTCGTTGAGACTCGTTTTTAAAATTTTTGTTTTCGAATTGCTGACGTCCGAAGTAGACGCATCTAAGATGACACTGAACCAACTGTCAATTTGACACTCCCGTTGTCCAATGCTTCGTACCGTTGCTGCTTTATAACTAGCGATTATGTCACAAAAATAGACATAACTTAGACTTAAAACGTTTTGACGTTCACACGGTCTGGACAATGTGAATAATTTGAAACTCCAAATTTCTCCGTATGGGAAATCTACCCCCGAAATAACATGAAGTCTCAACAGGAGTACCAACATAGCCATCACGAAACCTTCGTAGACTCTTAGTTTGGGGTCCTCCTTTTCTCGTATCTCGGGTGTAACACCGCCAACTTAATCTGTTCTAAGAAAATAAGTGCTTAAATTTTCGACTGGCCACGATATTTGGTCAAATCTCGGAAAAACGGACGCCAAATTTCACAAACTTTCGGTCAATTACCTAAGTTGTCAACGGCGAAGACAAAATGCTGAACTTGACTTGAACTAGTCTGTTTTACCAGCCAACAGTACAACCACTTACAATATTCTGCCAACCAGTCAAAGATTTTCCTGCCAACTATATTTTACCGATCAATTGATCAAAAAGTAAGGTTATCGATTCTCAGTGCGTTACTACCCTCCGTTTAAGAGGTAAAATGGCATTCAGAGATCTTTGTATACCGTTACAGCGTGCGCTGTTAAACAACAACCACCTATTTTTATCACTGTCATCGCTGAAGTTCGCGATAACTTCCGGTAAACACCAAGATACCTAGTCCGTTCGTCTCTACCACATCACGGATGCGGCGGATGACGTTGCAGTCGGTGGGGAACTAAATTGTCAGACAAAAAAACTTACAGGAAGAAGATGGGGAGTGGCTCCCAGGAAACTTTTTTAAATGTAGATGTTCTGCAGACGACCGCCGCTCTCTGATCTCGAGACAACTCTTCTCGGAACTCTAGAGGAACTGTTATCATTCCGTCACAATGCACCACGAGCAAACTTGATTGCTCCAGCAATAAAATAGAAAACAAACCCAAAAATTAATACCTTTGATTAAGACCGGTGAAATTCGTCAGTTGACGTTGACGAAGTACTATTTTGGGTTTCAAATAGCACACCCTGAGTTATAAATTGATCTTTGTCACTGACGTAACCTGACAATCCTGAGGACGGCGATAACTTTCTACACTATCACACGTTCACTCAAAAGCTTCAAACTGGTGAAGTGTATAGTTTTGTGCGGGTCCTTGTGCAACTCGCACTACAGAGGTGGATAAGACATGCGATTGTTTGAGATCTTTTTGATTCATTTTGCTACTGCTCTTCGACAGGTTCAGGTGATCACTCCTCTCGTCAGCTAGTGGAAACTCAATAGTTAAAAGTCGGGCGTTTCGTCTTTCGGTCAAGCAAGCAAAACACAAGACAAAAACAATAACAGTGATATTACGAAAAATAGAGAAAACGCGGTCAGGCCTTACACAACTAAAGAGAAAGTAGACATTCTCTGAGTAGAAAATAATTTTCATTTCGAGCTTTCGACTGTCTGACTACAGTCTTCAACAGGACAAAACTGAGTAGGTATATATATATATGTACATACTCAGTTCATATGTATATATATATATATATATATATATATATATGTATATATATATATATATATATATATATATATATACATACTCAGTTGGTTTCGACATATTTGTACGGGTCACAGATATTGGTTAGTTCTGGTTAATCACAAAATTTTGAATCTGTATATCTGTATACATACAGATACAAGTACAGATACTATATATATATATATATATATATGTATATATATACACAGATACTCGCGGTTTCACTACGAAGAAAATTCGTAGTGAAGCCGCGAGATACAACAACTATCCGAGAAGGCAAAAACACCGAAACCGGAAATTCAAATTCTAAATAACCATGGTGGAGGCCAAACTATATTACGAGAAAACCAACATACTCAGAAGTAGTGTCGAGATCGTACGAGAGAAGGAATGAGCCCCCCAGAAAACAAGGAATTAACAACCGAAACAGAAACTATTTTTTAGAACGAAGCACTTGAAAAAAACATCCACCCAACCATCGACAACCACACCATCGAGCGTATTAACAACAACAGCAGCGGAGAAACTGACAGACGAACCGACGAAGACAGAACCTAAAATTATTAATTTATCTTCACGAGAACTCTCGAAAGCTGAAATAAAATTATTGAAACGAGGTTTGAAATTCAACCCGACACCTAAACCGAACACGACAGAACTAAAGGCCGACATTCAAGAATTCGGAAGAAAACTGCGACTTTTATATATATTGAATGTATGAGAGTTTGGAAATATCTTCAGATGATAGAGGAACGATCGTCAAGCCCTATACTCAGAAATCGTTATTCTGAGTGAGTATAGGACTTGACGATCATTCCTCTATCATCTGAAAACTGCGACTTCTGGAATATTCCCAGGACAATAAAAACAAACCCGACAGTTCGCTGATAAGAAACAAATCTTTTTCGTTCCGCCAAAATCAATGGAAAAATATTTGAATATTTTTTTAGAAACAACGGCCAATTACCATGAACAAGAAACGAAGACCGCTGCAAAGAACAACATAACAAAAGACGAAAGAAAAGCTTTAGACGAACTTAAAAACGATCATTCCATTGTAATCAAAGTTGACAAGGGCGGTGCGACAGTCATCATGGACAAGACATTCTACCAGACAAAAATTCAAGAACTTCCGTCCGGTAGCGAAAACTACACGCTATCAACAGAATGTAACAAAGATGGTACGATTGTGAGAAAAATCGAGAAACTCTTGAAAAAGTTCGAACACAAAATAATAAAAAAGGAGAAAGAATACATTCTAAATTTCGTTTAGAAAACGTCTAACTTTTATGGATTACCAAAGATTCACAAATCAAAAGTAATCAAGGAACAAAATGCAGATTACATCAAACTACCAGCACCATCTGATTTAAAAATGCGACCCAACGTAGCCGGGCCATCGTCACCTACACATCGACTCAGCAACTTTTTTTATTTAATTCTGAAACCAGTGTGCGAACAAATTCCTAGTTTTATTCGAGATGACCTAGACTTTCTGCAACATATACCTAAGGAAATTGACGAAAATTCTATTCTCGTATCATTTGATGTTGTGAACTTATATACAAACATCCCCCATGACCTTGGACTGACTGCCATTAAATACTGGCTTGATAACAACAGAAACTCCATAGCTCCACCATTTTCCACGGAATTTATTCTTGAAGCTATATCTATTGTCCTTAAAGAAAATACATCTCATTTTGATGGAAAATTTTATAGGCAAATCCAAGGAACTGCAATGGGCACAAAAATGGCGCCCACATACGCAACATTAGTGATGGGTTACCTGGAAAAAGAATTATATACAAAATGCGAGCAAACGTTTGGAAAAGAAGACAGAGATTACTTGGTGAAACTCTTTAAGAGATTTCCGGACGACTGTTTTACGATATGGAAAAGATCAGAGGAGGATCTCACAAAGTTCCACATGTTACTCAACAGCTTACATGAAAAGATTAAATTTACCATGGACAAAAACTATGAATAATATACTATATACTAAAACTAACATACAAGGATGGCAAAGAACTACACAAGGACATATACTACCAAGAAACCGACACGCATCAGTACCTCAACTTTAACTCCTGCCACCCCAAACATACAAAACAAAATATACCTTATTCCCTTGCAAGACGAATATGATGTATTGTTTCAAAACCAGACGTACGGAAAAGACGATTAACAGAACTTAAACATTTCTTAGTAAAGCAAAATTATCCGAGAAAGATTATAATGAAAGGCATCGAAAAAGCAACCCTACAGAGGCCGAACGAAAATCGACAAAGGGAACATCGAGAAACAAAAAAACATTTCCATTGGTAATATCACAATCAACTCTCAAGATTGTGGAAAGGATTAAACAAGATTTGAAGTTCTTAAACAACTCGCGGAGGATGAAACACATACTGGACAATACAGATTTGATTATCAGCCGACGCCAGCCAAAGAATTTGAAACAGCACTGAACACACGCTCGGTACAAGTCAGAGAATCCTACTAAACATGTAACAAAATGTTCCGAGTCAAGATGCGGCACGTGTGGTGTATTAAATACTGGAAACTCTATCACTCTCAAAAATGGGAAAAGCTGGGAAATAAAATCACCGATGGACTGTAAATCGAAAAACGTGATCTACGTAATAACTTGCCGAAAATGCGACAGCTTGTATTTGGGTGAAACAGAAAACTTACGAAAAAGAGTGACTCTGCATAAAGAACAAATTATGCACGAAGAATACAGGCATTTAGAAATAAGCAAGCACTTAGCAAGATGTAGCAATGGTTCTTTTAAAATAATGCCGATATACCAATGTAAAAACTCAACCCGAATATTTGGAGAAACAAAAAGAACAAGAACTCATGGATTTACTAGGACCCGACTTAAATTGTATTTAGTAGCAAGATTCTTAAACATATAACTTTCTCAAATGACAATTATAATTAGAGCATGTGAATATAGAAATCTCAATAGATGACTCATAGCATTGTTATTCGCATAATTAGCATAATAATTGCAGTAAAGCTTCAACAATATGTAAACATAAATCACAGAACCACTCAGTATACACTTAGCACCTGAATAGCAACAAGCAAAAACGTTAGTAAACACACCCTACTAACGTCCCGACGAAGGGCCTTCGCTCAAAACGTCGAAGTTTCTTTTCGTATATTTCAGGTAGTTGCTTTACCCAAAGTTATCGCATCTTTTTAAATGAGTGGTTAATCTACTGCTTATACTGTTTCCAACGGTTGCCACACAGTAACTTTTCATTATATATGGAAACTCTATAACCCTTAAATATATATATAAATATATATTTGATATATGTGTTGATAACAAGTATCAATAACAAAATCATATGGTGCAGAGTGCTCTGACCGAGGTAGAGCGGAATAATCAAAACACAAGATTTGGTTACTTCGTAAGAACTTTTATTCACTACAGATCTGTTTCGTATGACAAGTCCGAAGCTTGAAATATATATTTGTATATACAACCTGTTTATATATATATATATATATATATATATATATATATACAGATTGTACAAAATTTTGTGATTAACCAGAACTAACCAATATCCGTGACCCGTACAAATATGTCGAAACCAACTGGTGTCATCAACCAAATACAATTGCCGCCCAAAAACTAATGAATTCCTGCTTTACTCTTCGAATGGTACCATTTGCACAAGAGATACGTGTTCTCCAGTAGTTCAAAAATTAACAAACGCATTTCCAGATTCATCATTATCCGAGCTTGTTTTTAATCAACTTAAAAGGAAAGTTTTGAATCAGTAAATATTACAGTCAATTTATCCATGTCAAAACAACTACCAGCAGAACGGAACCCTTAAGATTTTAGGGTTACTGAATGAGATCGTGCCACGATTTGCGATTTAAAGATGGCCAGAAGCAATGACCTGGCGACAATTTGAAAAAAGAAAATAGTAAAAAAATAGAACACAACTCAAAAAGCAACATCTGGTAAAAATCCAAGAATCGAATTATAAACAAGACGACAAAAGTTTATTAATAGTATTTCTTGTTCAAGTCATCACCTATGAGAAAAGTCTTTCGGCCTGACGATGTCTTTATACTAAAGGTGAAATATTAACATTAAACTTCGTCATTAGGGGTGAATTTAGACGGGGGTTCATCGGATGCTTGCACCCCCCTTTATTTGATTAGTTGTCATGTGACTTTTTGCCTGGTTACTAAACACAAGCATTACGCATGTCGACCACCAATAAGATTGATATTTATTTTCAAAGAGAATCGCAATAAATAGCAAAAACAAGGGTGAGTAGATGTTAGATGTTAAGATGTTAGAACAAAGAACCTGTTGTAAACAACTAGTTATTATACTGGACAACAAAGAACCACTGTAAGCCAACCTGGACCTTGACCCTAAAAAGCCTAGGCTTGGCACTTGTCCATTGGACACCGTCGAAGTAGGTTGTGAAATATACATAAGGTGCGAAGAGAAGTCAGAGAGAAGTGTGCAGAGAGAAGTGTACAGAGAGAGTGACGCCTTAATTCGCAAAATAAAAGAAGGATACAGTCCCTTGAGTGGAATCTACCGAATTAACGGACGAGCGCCGCACAACTAGACGAAGATCGTGCGACATTTTCTGAGTCCCTGACGGGAATCGAACCCATAACCTTCTGATCGCCGGTGAGATGCTCTAACCATTGAGCTACAAATGGTTAGAGCGTCTCACCGGCGATCAGAAGGTTACGGGTTCGATTCCCGCGTCGGGGACTCAGAAAGTTTTTCTGAGAGAACAGCTTGAGAGCATGCGTATTAAGAACATAGTCACCAAGCTCCCCCACAAACACATCATTGAAATGTATACTTGTGTGCACAGCATTAAAATCCTCGATGAAATGAAAAAAAAAAGACTCTAAACTAGATATAGATTCGGGAGCTTTCCGCCATATCGCCAAAAAAATCATTTTCTTGTCCTCGTTGGTATCCGTCTTATATCTTAATCAAATATTTAAATAAATAACTAACTAAATCAAGTCTTTTCCAGATAGTTCGAAGGCACCCATCCGGTTTGACTTCCTAATTTCGCAAGCCACCACCCCCCTTCATCACGTTGCAACACCTCTACACGATCCCCCACCTTTAAATCCAGTGTGTCCTTATCGCCATCCATAAAATCCGCGGCCGCAACATAAAACTGTGCATTGAAAGGCTGAGCTGCCCCACGCTGTCCTTCACGTCCTCGTGCAACCTCGTGTCCTCCGGGCAACAAGTCGTCGGCACTTCGAGCCTGTTTCAGAGGCACGGTGGGTTTTAGTCGAACTTTTTGCAGCAGATTTTCAACGCTTCCCGAATGTCTTCCCGGGACACGTGAACGATCCAACGAATCTTTGAGCGATGGTTTATTAACTCTATTTGGAACTGGTGGGGCTGCGAGTCTCTGATCTTTCCGCTGACCTGCTGGAACGTTTTTCGGTCTGCTTGGCGGCGAAGGCCGAGCGGGTGGGGGCCGAGACCCCTGTGGGCGTTCACCAGGACGTGACACATTTGCTTTCGGAGGTGGTTTCGGTCTCTCTTTCGGTTTTTCCTTGAGAAATGTCGATGGAGCCCAGCCCTCTGCTCCACGCGACTCAACATACCACCAGCCGCTCTCGTTCTTCTCCACGACCCTGACAATCGCGCCTTCAGTCAACGTGATGTTCAATTTCTCGTTGTCGCTGTAGTCAGAAATGGCGACGTACTCCACTCCTGAAGCGACCGGGCTGGGTTTAGCAATTGGCCGCTTGTTTCTTGCTGCAGCTGGTTTCAAGTCAACCGGCTTCGCTTTCTTCTCCTGCCGTTCCAAATGGGAGGAAGGGATCCAGCCTTCCTCGTTGCCAATCTTACATAACCACCATCCATTGGGCGACTTCTCGACGATTTGGACCGAGACTCCTTCTTGGACGCTCAATCCACCGTTCATTCCCCGGGCGCGATACCCCGACAAGGCCACGTATTCTGCCTCGTTGAGTGATGACGCAGATGATTTACCATCTCGACTTACGGGAGTTCTGACGCGGTTTTTCACCTTATGAGATTTGCGAACCTGATGAAAAGAATGGGTAAATGATAATATGAAATTGTACGAAGAGTTAAAATAAGTAAATGATTAGTACACCATTTTAAAAATGTGCAAGAGCACTTTATCGGGTATAATCGACGAGGCGTCAGCCGAATCAAAACGCAAAATGACGAAGGAAGTTCGAAAATTAATGTTTTTCTAAGGGGTAAACATTTGACAAGAAAAGTGAGAGTGTCTTTATCAAACTTGACCCGTTAGTGCACACGGGATGTCGTACAACAGCAAATTGCAATACTGGCAGAAATGAATAAACAAAGCAAAAAATAACAAGAGGGGAAAAGGGAGAGAGAAAAAGAGGGAAAAAATATGCATGAAAGGATTAACCGTGTCTTAATCACATTGTGTTTTCACCTTTAATTATGAGCTTTTGAGATGGATGGAATACACACTTCCTGCGTATATATTGAAGATTTCAACCATAATTCAAATCATTCTCAATGTTGCAACTTATTCGGACGTTCACTCATCTATTTGCCCAAGTCCAACCTCTCGTTCGCTCGCTGGTTCGTTCGTCTATCCGTCCTTCCCTCCTTCTGTACCATCACTCCGTTTACCCTACCGTCCCTTTGTCTCTCCACCTCTTCTATCACCCCTCCAACGTAACAACAATTCATGAGATATATATTTTAGAATTGTGGAAGCTTGGAGACATCTTGAATGATAGATGAACGCTCGTCAAGCTCTATCCTCAGAAAAACGATTTGTGAACCCCAGACGAGGATCGAACCCGCAACCTTCTGAAGGTTGCGTCAGTAGGTTGCAGGTTCGATCCCCGTCTGGGGCTCAGAAATCGTTTTTCTGAGGATAGAGCTTGACGAACGTTCACCTATCATTCAAGCAACAACCATTCGTTCTCTAAATTGTTTATATATTCACATGCTCGCAGCCTTTAACTATCACTTTCCATACGGCTCCTTCCTGTCTTTTTTACATTGTTCCTTTCTACCTCTTTCGCTACGCTTATTTATTATACCGTCCATACAGTTTTCCTACTCTTTGTGATACTCACAGAACTTTTTCTTGGTGGTGGTTTGTTGGACTGGCCTCCTGCAACAAAACAAGCAACTTTCACGTTTATTTGAACTTTGTCAGTTGTCCTGCTCTAAACCACGTGCAGCACTATAACCCGTGCAAACTTAATTTAACGTTTTTCACGTGTTGCTTTTGCTTACCGCCGACATCTTTCCGCCCTCTCCGAGGCTTACTGGGAATCGCATGTTCATTCGCGAGAGTGATGTTTTCGTAACCGTGAGTCGCGGGCAAAGCCTGGGACGGGTCAAGTTTCTTGAGATAAATGGCTGGAGCCCAACCGTCTTTGCCATTGTACCTAAGAATGTAGAAAGGTTAACAAGCATTCATATTGAAAGAACATGAAACTTGCCGAGCGAAAAACCAGGCGAGAAAATCGACTGCCTTCCGCAATCTTCACGCAGACATATCCCACAACCTTGTCACGAACTATCCCCCAGTGAAACATTGGTTCTTAACAATATAAGGAAACTGTGATTGTCGGCCGGCCAAGATCGCAAAATGTAACTTTTGATGGTATTTATTTTGTTAGAAATATGTGCCTTCGTAAGATAGCATTCTTTATTCATTTGTAATTGAGCTTGGACGGGTTCCGCTCCAATTTTGGTATATGCAGTTGTAGATTTAAGGCTTTTTTATGACCACCCTACGCGCTTTAGTACCGATCGAATGCTCACTGCAAATCTCGATCTCATGTTGATATGGGACAAATACTTGATTTCACTTACTATCTTTGAAGAGAGCGCCGATAAGAAAGCGCGAAGTCCGTGCCAGTTTCCAGAAAACAATGTCAACAAGTGAATGTGCACTGAAATTAATCCACGATACTGTTCTATGACGGTAGGTTTTCCAATATTTATTAAACAATTATTACTTAGCCAAAAAATATACCTGATATTTAATATACAGTTGAAATAAAATCGTATCACAAACAAGAAATAAAAGCTGGAACGAAAGACATTTAGCCTCTTAAAGCTTACTCTTACAAATCTGTCAATCCCTCGTGTGTGTCGCTAAAGAAATGATAGTTCTGCATCCGTTTTCGGTGACTGTACCAACAATGTAGATGCAGTGAGTTGTACTGCACTCCAAATAGCGACACACATGAAGCTACAGATTAGCTATTTGTCACAAGAATTTAAAAAAAAAGTTCGCAGTAGAATATCCGGGCTTTCGTATTATGCAAGGCTTTCTCCCAAACAAGAGAGCTTTTCAAGGCCAGGAACAAAATATAACTGCTTGTCAAGACTAATTTCGCAGCCAAGGACTTATCAAGGTTTGGACCAAACATTGAGCATTTTTCAAGGTTGTACGATCAATGAACCTTCAGAACTATTGAAGGTTCGAATGTCCCTCCAAGTTCTAAAAATTGTTCCAACCCCGTTTCTCTTTGGCATGCACCAATGTGAACAATACCTGATCAGCCACCATCCATCGACGTTTTTCTGCAGTACATCAACTACGACACCCTTCTGGAAACCAATCTCATCTGGCTCACAAGCAGTGTAAGCACTCGAAGCAATGTACTTCTCGTCTAGGTAAAACACGAACGAAAAACGGTTAAGTCACTCTGAAGATTCTAACAACTAAAATGAGATCAGAGTAACAAAAGATTGGACACCTGATAATGACCATTGAGACAATCTAACTTTCCTACAGGGCCTCAAATAAAATGCAAAGATTATGCATATGTACAACTTTACAACTTTTCATGACCACACAACCGTACTGATCATTAATTCAACTCGTATCATGAGCGAAGCTTGAATATGTGCAGAGATGTATTCGTAAAATCTTAGGCAGGATAACGCTGTTCACGTTGATTTATCAAAGCGTTTCAACCCAACAAATGTAGCTTTTCAACCTTATAAACTCATATAAAAGTGCCTTTATTTATACTGGATAACTATCAGTTTCCTGTTCTCCCTAGAGGTCCAGTAAGGACCACTCCTCATGGGTCCGATGTTACCACAGGAGGAAACCGGAGTACCCAGAGAAAACTTGTGGTGCTTAGTAGAGTCAAACTGGACAACACTCTACTCACATGTGACCAAAGTAACTTTAATCAGATAACTGCACGGAGTCGGAATCGAACCCTCGTCATGGTGAGAGACACGTGCATTACCACTGTGCCACCAGTACCCCCTATGTCTACCATCAACAAACATATCAATACATTAATACATGTTAAATACCAATCTTAGCTCTGCCCATGTGTCCCTGTTCAGTTTATTGCATTGTTTAAAGTGCAGCATGACGTCCATTAACATCTTAGGAAGCATAACGCTTGTCATTCAAAATTTTAGGAAGGACGCCATCATCCCGCGTTACCGTACGACTACATCCCTGGATATGTTTACGAGTAATCTTTTGATGACCGGTGAGACCCTCTAACCATTCAGCTACATAGACTACGACGACCAAAGGTGAAATATATGTACATGTACAACCCATAGCCTTCTGATGACCGGTGAGAGAGTCTAACCATTGACCAACAAGAACTAAAGTTGTAAGCAACTGTTACGAATGTGGACAAGCCCATGATCTCGTGACGACTAGCGAGCCAATTGAACCATTTGCACGACTCACATAGCGATCGATGGCTACATGGTCTGAGACGATGAACGAATTCCGGAAACCTTCCTGTACTCCATTTTCTAACGAGGCCGATATTGGAATGTGCGGTTCATCTAATAATGCATCCTTCATACGTACAACCTGCAACGCCCTCAGTGAGTACATTCGATGGCATTCGGAACGCCATCGCTCTTACCAACGCCTACTGTCTACTCACCTCCGGTCTTGTAAGTTGTGCCCACAGCACTTTCGACACTGCCATCCTCAGGCTCAAGGTAAGATGCAGGTACCCAACCTTGTTCTTCATCCATGTTGACAAACCACCAACCTGCAAGAAAAGTAGGACGATTTTAAAAGGATGCCACCAAAAGCGACCAATATTGACAAACAAGGCGTTGAAATAAATGGAACCGTCAATCTTTCAAGAACATGAAACTCCTTTCCCAAATCAATGTTACTTCCACTCCCTCCAAATTCGAAGCAGCGGATGAAATGAAACCAAAGTTATCGCGAGACAAGAAGGATTAAAAGCAGATAAACAGGAGTGGGGAGAAGAGTGATATGCAAAATGATGAAAAACAAACGGCCAGAAGGGAACGGAAGAAAAGAAAGGGAACACACAGAATCATCTGAGATGAGAAATATCCATAAACTATGCACAAAAGTCTTTCTGCGTATGTAAAATTCGTACCATTTTCGTTCTTGTCGATCACTTCGACAATGTCCCCAGCTAAAACGCTGATTTCGCTTCGGTTTTGCTTTTTATAATCTGCTATGACAATGTACTGTTCCAGCTGCATTGGTTCAGAGATGACTTGGGCTTTAAAACAAGTAAAGACATCAGCCATGTATTTCCCTCAGATTCATTTAAATGCAGATTATGATTGGAATACATTAATATTCACCATACCTTTTTCTCCCTTTGCTTTCTTGACGTCCTTTCTGTATTAATGAATCAGAATAGTTAAAATCAGGGTATAATCTTAGTTTTCAAGTTTCAACAGGGCATCCGTCCATATACAGTATCTACTCATCAGTGAGTGCCAGTGCCTGTGAGTCTGTCTGTCAAATGCATGCCAGTTACTGTATTCTGTCTGTCTGTCTGTGTCCATCTGCTTGGTTGCCCCTCGGTCAGCCTGACTGTCTGTACTTGGGCTAGCCTTTCTCTCTGTTAGTTTGACAGTTTGTTTGTCTCTGTCAGTCTATTGCAAGCCTGTCTGTTTGCCTGTCTGACTGCCAGCCTTCCTGTATGTCAGTCTGTCTGACAGGTTGTCGACCTGCCAGCCTGTCTGTCTGCCTTCCTACCTGTCTATCTGATAGTATGTTGACCAGCCTGTCTGTCTGTCCATCTGTCTTTTATGCCTGTCTGTGTCAATCAGCTTGCTTGCCTGCCCATCAACATATCACCCACCAGGCACCTATTGTGTAAACCCGTGCATCCATCCATCCTTCCAGGCACATGCCAGATTCCCTGCTTTTCTGCCTGCTTGTCTACACCAACCATTCAGTCATATTCTGCCAGCCACATGTCTGTCTGCCTGTCTGTCTGTGTACCCGGCTGCTTTTCTACCAGCAAATTTCACACCCACTCATGTGGTACCCATTTTCCCTAGTACTGACAATTAATTTCAGAGCAATTACATACTGTTCACCTCCTTCCAGTGGGAAAACATCTTCATTTGTTGGCTCAAAGAAACTAAGAACAAGCTCTGATTCAGAAATCTTGGCAGGAAGTTTGATGAGACTCTGTAAAAGAAAGCAGCAATATTTTCAAAATGTGAACACTGATCTCTACATTGAAGTCAGAGGATTAACAGTGCCAGTTGGTCTTCAAAGTGAAGTGTTTAACCTTTAAATGCCCATTGTCCAATATATTGGACACCTAAGAACAAAAGAACCAGTGAGAATGAATAGAAGGAAAAACAAAGAGAGGACAAATGATAAAAAAAAAAAATTCAGGCATTAAAAGGGTTAACAGAAATTACTACATATGCCATTCAGACACAGATTCTGTGACAACACCATCAGGGAAATGCAGAGGGTAGTGATGAGAATTGTGAACACTGTTCAAACCCAATTAATGAGATGGTTAAGACATGTAAACTGGCATCCATTTGACAGTTCTGTCCATAGGTGTCGATTGGTGGGGGACAGGGAGTATATGTCCCCCCACATTTTCAAGAGGAGGGGACAATATATCAATTGCCACCACACAATTACTCTGCAGTGAAGTGAACAAAATAGTGCAGTTTGTCTTACCAGGGCCACTAAGTTGCTCTACAAAGCATTGCCCTCATTCTCCATCATGACATCATGCACTAGTATGTCCACATGGTGGATTCACAACTAAACCCCTTTTGGTTTTTCAGTTGATGGTAATAGCAAAATTCCTAAACTTTTCATTTGTGAATTTTAAGAGAGCACAGGGTGTCATGACATCACAACAAACACAGCTTCATTTTTAAAGAAAGTCATCGAGTAAAATTTGCAACAACAAAGTGTGAAAACTCATGATAGCATTTCATTTTTTTTTTCATTTCTTATACTCTAGACCTCCCTAAGAGAGTTCACATATTGCCTGTAGCAGGCAACACAGCAGTCTGACCATGCTTGTGTCCCTCCCCCCAACTTCCAAATATAGATTGATGCCCATGGCTCTGTCATCTCAACTTCTCCACTTCTTACACCACAGACTGACATGGTCTTAACATTTATTGATACTGAAGAACAAAGAATGATGACAAAAAAACGATTTTGAATTGGGCTTTAATCTTCATTATTTCTCTTCAGATTTCCACATGGTAATGGCCTGTTGCACAACTTTTACTGAGCATCGTTACTGGAAGCAACAACTTAACAATGCTACAAGTGTGTATACCTTGCAGTATTCATTAATGGGTTCCTTTCTCTTCTCAGCAACATCACGGATGTTACTTCTACCAAAAATTATCTTTCCTGTTCAAATGGAAGTGAAAAGAATGAGATGTGGGGAATTGAGTTAGCTAAGAAAACAAGTGTCAGGACTGTTCCAAGCATTTTTAATTGTAATGAAATATATTTTTAAATATATTTTTAAATATACTTTATTTTGATTATCTAAATAACAGCTGACTAGTAGAGCAACAAATCTATAATATCCAGTCTGCTGTACTATGGTTACTGTGAGAGATTGTATGCATTGACATACTAATTAGCATTGTACACAAATTGTTTTTTAAAAATAATATAGTTTTTGTGTTCAGCTAATACCAGTGTTACAGTTATAAAATACATCATGAAAAGCTTTTTATATGGCCTAATTCAAATGAATTTTAACTCAGATGAAAAATAAATTTACATGTACTATCACAAAACTATGCTGCTGTTGTTTGTTTTATACTTTGATTGCTTTTGGTGGTAGTACAGTAGTGGTTAACAGCTGTACTAGTAGGAGTGGGCTATACAGGCAAAAAATATGAAATTCAGAGGGGACATTTTTTCTCATTTGCACATGATGTGAGAAACATGAAATGGTTAATTATTTTGATTTAAAGTGAAAATTCAGGTTTCACCATCAAAAAGTTGTAAAATAACAATTTTGGCAAATTAGCATAGAGAAATATCTGTCCTGGTCTGAAACTGAATGAGCTAACCAGTTCTATATATTAGATCATATAATAAAATATCTTATATTTAGGTTAATTACATGATAGAGATAGCATTGATTGCATTTACATAATCACAGTTTAGTATGTTCCAAGAAAAATGTTAATAGAAATAGAGATGTGATCTGATCCACTGATGATGTATGATGCCTGTTGTGCACATGTTAACCCAACTAATGATTACACCATACTCCCCCACTGAATGTTAATTGTATTTATAAGTGCACATATCTGAGGTGGCATTTGATGACACTATCAGTTCTTTTATTTAGAATTGTATGAGGTTGATATTTGAGGTCAGCATTTTCTTTGTCTTTTTATATTTAGTTCACTTCAGGTCACCATTTAGGTCAGCATACGTTGAATAGAATGCTGACCCTAGCATTGCATGTATATCTTTCTGGTGAAATTGGACACTGTGGACAGTTTGTTACAATGTTCAGCGGCAATACTATTGTTTTCATTGTTTTCCATTTGCTCTTAGAGATAGTTGGTTGTAGTAAGATACAATGAAAGATGAATGTTACTTATGGTATTATTTTGAGAGTGCACCATCTATGAATGACAGTAGTTAACATAATATTTATTTTTCTTAATTTATTATTTTTTTTGATATCTGTAGAACAAGTAATAACCCTGGAAAATTGATCAATGCTTAATCATTAAATAACATTTTGGAAACACAAGAGAAGAATGCTGTAGTCACCATTTTATTGGTATAATCTAAATAAAACCTTAAACATTAAATAATAATGCATTCTAGAGCACATAACACTCCCTTTATGTTAGATTTTTGCTGATTTTGGCTATTTTCGATTTAAACACCTATTTATGAATGGTGATGCCTGAATTTTGCATTTTTGTCACCAAAATTGTTGTTTCTGATACCAAGTTATTCTAAATATTGATTTTAAAATGTCTCCTTTGACCCCATCAAAAAAGTGAAAATCACCCACGTATAGCCCACTGCTAATACTAGTATAGGTTAGTAGCAATAGTTTTTGGTAATAAACAGTTGGCAGTACAATTTAGTAGTTGACAGAAAATTTCACTTCTTTTACCATATTCAAATGCAATACAGTAAATCTGATACCATGAAATAAAAAAAAAAAAAACCCAAGAAAATCATACCTTGACATAATCACAACCTATACAACACCACTGAACTGCCATAAGGTCTTATCCTGTATACTGTACACCAACACCTATAGTTCTGGCAAAGTTATTATCTCAAGCTATTATAATATCAATGATAAACCTTTCACCTGGCAAGAATGGAAGAGATCTCTTAGATGGATCTTTCACACCTCCTTCTTCAGGAAATTCTTCAAACAGCTTTGTCTGAAACAAATCAATCAGTAAACAGTTAAAAAGAATTTAAAAACCACCTGAAAATGCACAATAAATCTATATAATTGACAAAAGTTCTCATAAAGCCAACCTGTAATTCAAAAAACTTGCTGTATCTCCTGTAAACAACTACCACACTATTATCTGACCAGGTAACATTAATGACATAAACCTAAAGTGTAATAAAACAACAGAGTAAGATTTAAAACTTACATAGTTCAATATATAGAACAGAGAGAAAAATATGGTGCAGTCTTGAAACATTCCCAAGCTCCCATACTTCCTCTATTGAGTCTCCCATCCTGTATTAAGCCCCCTTCTTTTAGCAAGCTACTTCCCATTAAGTGAAGAATAAATATAGGTCTCCTCCCTTTATTAGGTCTCCTCCCTTTATTAAGCCCCCTCCCACTAATAAGTCCCTTTTGGATGAAATAAAATTAACGTAAGCCCCTGGGGGCTTAATAAAGAAATATGGTAGACCTACCAAGAATTTCTAATTTTTTCCCACTAAAACATGCTTGCGCATCATTTTAAGATGTATTTCACAAAGTTTATTTTATTTGTTATTCATTAACTCATTAATTCATTAATTTAATGGTTCATTCAGTCTTTAATTCATCCTGTCATTTAATGAACTAATAATTAATTTTATAAAAATGAAGTTGCTTTTCTTGTTCTTGAGAAAACAACTAATTCCTTCCATCCTCTTCCACACTAAATATATTGCCCACCTTCCAAGTTTACAAAGGATGGCAGAAATCTTGCTAATCTTGGTTGTATGAGTATTTTTTATTATTTTAGAATACAATTGTCATATGGATGGTGGTGATGTCCTTATGCAGTGTGGTCCAAAAGATAGTGCTAGGCTATTTCATAATACCTAACCTAAAAATTATCTTCAGCTTGAACAGAACAGAATCATCCATGTATTCAATTTCACCATACACAGCTTTTTAATTGCTATGGCTACAGTATTTCCTTTCACATAATAAAACCAGTCTAAACAACGATTTAAACCTTTGTCTGGAGAGTTAGTAGAAGGGCCTTTGCTCGAAACGTCGAGGATAGAATATTTTTATCTGTTTCAGATTGTGGCAAGCCAGAATCCCTCCCTTGGTGTTGTGTTGCTGCGCCGCTGCCTACGCTGGACCAGCCTTGTTGATGATTTTTCAAACAACGATTCACTGTAATTTGTAAGGACTATATCTGTTCTTCGTATCTCTACTTCCGCCTTTTAATCAGTTATCTCGGTAAACTGTCCCCAATTTGCTCAAAGAATTTATTTGTTCTTTGGTATTTCTCGTCAAGTTTTGCACACAAGATCAAACACGCACAATATCATCGTGTTTATACCAGCATCTTATGAAGAAATTCCACTTTCAATTACACTATGCTCAAAATTGAAAATAGTAGTTGGTATATTTCTGTAATCTGTGATTCTGTGCCATTCTGAAATATTTCATGGTCAACTGTGCAGTTTTCTTCTTGTACTTGCAGCACTAGTGACGGTTCCTTGACAACAGACCGCAATAAACGATTTGGCTCGACCAGGAAGTGTAAAAAGTAAGTTGTATTTTTAAAGGCGCCTAACATCGGATCTTAAACGAATACTAGATGAGTTCTAAGATGTAACATGTACACCTCACAAACGAACGACCGAAATAAGCACGAAGAACATGCATCATGTAGTCTTTCCACGCTTAACGAAAACGACGAATTTCTACGCAGTAATTCTCTATCAGAGGCGACCAAGAACGGTTACAACACAAGGAACACTTTCGAACTCAACCAGACAGCTACGTGAGAAATAATGTATTGGCTCTTCTTAATAAAACTCACATAATGCTTGCTTGGTTTCCGTCTTTTTTGATACTCCACAACCACCGCTTTCCTGACAGTACGTTGAGTCATGGTCTTATCTCCCCGGTTATTTCGCAAAATATGTGAAAAATAAAGTATAGGTCCATGTAACACGAACTACATAAAAGCGAAACGTTTGACTGTTTGACAGCGCATAATGACATATGTCCGGTCGCACCCGGCCAACCCACACGATGACCTCCCCATGGCTTTTTACCCAATAGGGAAAAGTTCTCCTGGAACGACCAAAAAGAGTCCTGGTGGTAGCTTAAGTGAATAAGAAAAAAGGCGGTTGCACGAAAAGAAAGCATTCATTCCGTGGTAAAATCGCTTAACAACGAGCATTTTCTTGAGATTTTCACGGTCTATTTTTGTTCGGACAACGAACTGGAATAGGAAACAAATATGGAATTTCATGCAACTTAATTGATTCTTCCTTAACCAAAGGCCTTCCTATAACGTTACCTCAAGTAAAATAATAGAATGAGTATCAGGACAGGAAGGAATTAAATCCAGGCTTTTCTCCGTTAGGAAATCTTTTTTTGGCTACCAATTTAACTTCCAATCCACAATTCCACAGAGTTTAAATCGATCTGAGTCACGTAGGGTGGACTGACCTGTCATTTCTATTAGGGCTCATCTACCTTATTGCTGATCGATCATTCAGATTACTTAATCGTATGCGTCAGAACGATCGTCTACAACAGTGGTATCGCGTAAGTAGCCTTTGATCGACATGGAAATATTCAAGAAGCTAAATTTGGAGGTACACTTGCCCATATTCCTTCAACCACTCGTACAAGATTAAGATATTGGGGAAGAAATATGTTGAAGGGGGTGGACTGGGGTTACGTAACACTTCATGTCACTTCACCTCAAAAAAAACAAAAAAACAAAAAACATTTTAGCTCTGAGCTTAAACTGTGCGTTTTAAGAGGACAAAAGTGCTCTCTTGGCGGGATAAAGGTAATCTTTGTCGGAGGTGCTAATCCTGCTTCTAAAGTCCTTCTTTATCAGCAACCTCGTTCTCAGGCCACTTTTTCCTCCACTGCGAAGCGTCGGCAAAACGATACTGACATTGGGCGGTTGTCTGTGATTGGCCCTTTTCAAAAACCAATTAATTCCCCGGAAGTATTTTGCGTTTATCTAAATCTGCGTGTTATCAGTACTATAAACGTAGCCGGTAATTATGGTAAAACATGCAATGTACATGTGTGAGATACTTTGTCTACCTATTTTATAATTGACACTCCAGTAGCTCTCTGACATATCGACACTTATCTCTGACTACGAAAAAAGTTTCAGCACTGCGTTGGATAAGATCGAAGCGCCATATGAATATCCCAGTATTTCGGATATTTGCATCGTCTTTCAGCGGATCCTCCGCTTTCCAGTTTACAGAGGAGGTGCTAGGATCAAGGATGATTAGCAAACTCAAGTTATCGCAAGTTGATGTACAACCTCTATTTCCCTGAGGGGGTTTAGCGATGTGAACTTGAAAAAACGTTGCCCCCTCAAATTCTTAACTCCTCTTTGCGGAAAATCTCTGGACTTTCCAATGCTACGCTTGCGCTTCTTTATTGCAAAAATGTGTCATATACCTTTCGCATTGCCCACGAAAGTCCCGCAGGTGTTTTCAAAATGCTTTTTAACAATTTCTCTAACGTTAACCAGGGACGCCAATATCAATTACAAAGTGGCGATGGCACATTAAATCACGACGAATGCTTCATTTGTTTTGATAAAGGAATAATCCTTTCTAGAATCCTTGGTGTGGTGGTCGGCTAATATTTAGCATCTTAGAGCAACGTTCAGGCGATTAATCGTCGAATGAATAGTAGGGGGTTGGTTTTTAGAACAGAAAGAACATAATTTTGCTTATCCTTATTTGTAAGTACTGCGTTCGACCTCCCGTCACAGCCTTTTATTAATAATTTAAATATAAATTGATTGATTGTGACGGTAATTTCCAGTCAAAACTGGTTGTCTCCTTCGGCACTGTACAAACAAAATCATCTGCTGTGTACATATATTTCAAGGAACTTTCACTGGAAGTGGTCGTTCTATTTTCAGTTGGTATGTATCGGTAAGTGTGACGAAACTGTATTCAATGCTTAAGCAATTGGGGCAAGGTGTCGCCGGCGTGCCTTTTGTCATTCGTATCCCCTCGAATCAGATCGACAATATTTGCATCTCATCAACTGTGATCGCCAAAAAGTTGAAGGATCGGTTAAGCAACACTTTACGGGGATAATATCCTGAAGAGCTGAGAAGGAAGCATCGAAAGCGCAACTTGATCTTTTTACGTCTTTCGCTAGAGATAGTTTCTTCTAGATTAAAGCAGTTCTATAACCAAACGGACCCTGCAAAAAGAAATGTCCGACTCGACTTCATTTCTTGGACAACCGTTGAGACAATCAGAAGACGTTTCGCAAGGCAGGTGGATAAATATATATATATGTGCGAATTCAAGCGAAAAAAGTGGAAATGCGTGATATGTTTTTTAATCTTTGCCAGGAAAAATCACAGTTAAAGTTTTGAAAATTAGGCCTGGAATTAACTGTCTTGCGAAAGAGTTCTTTTCGTGTCCCCTACACATGCAGTAAGATTTTTGTCCGTTGGACAACAGAGAAATCGAATATTCCAACTCTAAGAATCTCATTGGGTTATATGTAGACAGATTAGCACATTACTCGGGTCCATAGTCGCTTTTGGCGACAAAACGTTGCACACGAACTAAAAGATCATCGACGACAACTGAATAATGTTAAAAGATTGGAACTCTAAAGGAGTTCATACTTGGGTGGACAAATATATCCATTCTGAATGTTTCCAGTTTTTCACTGTTTTGTTTTTCCTAATAGAGTTAGCGTCGCTCCGCAATTATCTTTCAGAAATGATTAAGAGCATTGCACTCACTCTGGCGCAGGAAATTAGAGAATATTCTGTACCGCCGAGTCATGCGGTAACCTATTGGAACCAAACGGAAAATGGCAGACAAATACTGTGGCAATAAAATCAGAAAATACTTTGCCAAGTACACGTTAATAATTACTGCCCATTACAAGAATACAGAGAAAATAGGATTTTTTCCTTTCACTTCTTAGTAAATGCATTCAGTACACCAGACCATTCGTCTGTCTTGGATGCATTATCATTTTTTGTTCCTTTGACGATTTTCTAATATATCGTTTCCTACTTACTTGTCAGTTTAGGAAACGAATTATAGATTCGCAGCGATGTAATCAGCCTAATACATAAGCATACAGAAAGTCGCTTTATCAAAGTAGATTTTAATGCTCATTTTTCGCTGGTTTGTATTTACAGTTCATTTTCATAAATGTGAAAGTGCTGCCGAAAACTTGTCGAGTGAGATACACAAATCCCGTGGAAGTTACAACGAGCGAGAAACGTCCCATTCGCAAGACAACTTCATCCACGAGCCTGAGGAGCAATCTGCTCTGCTCGACTCTGCACTCTATTTACATATCTTGTCTCCGGAATCAGGAAAGACAATGACAACAAGGGCAGCTGAACGCACCGAAGAGAACAAAGTGAAATCTTTGAATGAAGAAATAAGAACTACGATAAGATTGCCAGCAAATGACGGAAGTGACTTAATCATGACCGTTAATCGTGAGGAGAAAATGAACCCGGATTTAACGAAGAACAACTACCGCACGGATGCAGATGTTTTAAAAGCAATCTCTTGTTATACAAGTGATCTAAATAACCGTCTCACTCTGAACACAGCAGGTTCGCGTGAGTCTACATAGCTATCTACTTTGCAAGATTGAACTTTTATTCCTCGAAGTTTCGGATGATAATTATCCAGCTAAGCCGGATTGGCGGAGTTACCAAGGACCAGACTGGGCATTCCCCCTTAGCACTTAAAATTTTGCGTTAAAACGCTAAAAACGAGGGATTTTCAAGTTCTCAGATTTCGGCAAGTCTGAACCCGCTCCTGAGAAAAGGCTAAGAGCCAGTTTACTCGTATGACATACTTGATGTGACTGTCTGAATAGATCAATGTCTTATACTAGCTATCAATCCGTCGTAAAAAAAAGCAACTAAGGATCATATCTTCGGTGCATAGAAACAATTTTCTTTCAATGGGGTCTTAATAATGAATTTTTCTTCTATTTTCTAGTGCAGACAACCACATTTAATCAAATCAAACGGGAACCCGAACGAGACTTTCACTTCAATGACAATCCAGTAGAGTACTGGACCGACGAGGAAGATTGTCGTTATCCTCCCCAGATGTCCCTAAGTCCTCCTCCTGGACAATCAATATTTCGAAAGACGACCCTTCCAGAGAATAAACTTGAGAAAAAAGAAAAGAGAAGGTCCGAAACAAAGACCATCAAGGTAAGGGGGACAGGAATTCAACCAAAAAGGTTCACGGCTTCAAACATCGTTGTAGATTTATAAATTAGACCTGAAACATTGTTTAATATTTACAAACAAAGGTTAATTAAAAGTGATTAACTGAGAAAAATATTGCAACGTTCTCCGAACACCACTTGCATGTCAAAGATAGGAACATCTGTTACCAACAAGTGAAATGACCATTTAAAAACGTATCGATTCAAAATTTCCCGAAGGAACATGTCTCAAGACTCCCGCTAGGAATTATTCTTAGCCTCGTTTCTGGTTGCTCACTAGTATGGAAGTTGAACCAAAACATCTTGAAGATAAAATAGTGTTGTGTTGCACTTTGTTATGCTGTGCTGAGTTGCATTTTGTTTTCTTTCGTTATTTTGCGTTGCGTTCGATTCTGTTGCGTTGCTCCGAGTTGCGACGTGTCTTGGTTACGTGACGTTTTGCTGTGCTGAACACTACTGTACTGAGCTGATCTTACCATCCTATTAACTTGGCATGACATTCATTTGATCAACAGGAAATAAAACCACTGGAAAATCTGCCCAATACCCATCTTACGAAACGCCAAGTCATGAAAACACTCAGTCCCATTTCAGCCAGACCGGAGCAACACGAACATCAAAAGATCTCTTGTCTCACAGAAACAATTTCGCCCACTGTTACACCATTTCTACTGAAAACTGCCAGTGATGCTTCCTCGACAGCGAAGACGTCTTATCAACACAACGGGAATCCACAAACAACGAACAAGTCTTACATATCTTCGCCATCTTTAATACGACCAACTCTTGCAAAAACGGTCGCATTACCAAAAGAAAATTATCTCAACTCCGCCCATTCAGTCTCCTTGTCACGTTACAGCAGAATAAAGGATGATAAAATTTTTGATTCGCAAAGGTTAGTCAGAGTAATACGCTGGTGTTAAGTTTTACAAAGTCAGTTTAATCTAGCGGACTATATAGGTCGGTTGATTATCAACCAAGTCTGAGATATGTTCCTGGAGTACGTACGCGATTCCATACCAAAGAATATTCAATCGACCCGAAGTTCTTCTTCCATATTTTTCTCAACTACCATGCTCCCCACAAGCGTCTCCGTCCAAAAAGATTTTCCTACAGGATATCGGTAAACTCTAACCAAACTGTTTCGATTATTGGCCAAATTCCAAAGGCAACAGTGTGCTATTGTTTTAACAAAACAAAAGGCAACAGTGTTTAAGACATTTGTTGAAAAAGTTTCGTAGATGCTTGCCAAGAAGATGGCGGCGGGCAAAAAGATGAAGACACCAACATCGAACGTACCGACGCTGAGTTGAACTTCTTGTTGATTATTTATTCTTTGACCATACGTAACCTTCAGATGACTGGTAAGCTGCTACGAAGGTTACAAATGTGTACAAGCCGTCAGCTATCAAATAGCCTCGGCCAAGGGTTTGTCGTTTTTCAAATAAACTTAAATCAACTTGTGGTAACCAGCAACCAGATGAAAGTTGGTGGCCAAACCGCCAAATGAGGTCGGAGCTCAAACTTGCGGTGACTAACATCGTCGTAAGGCCTGAGCGTAATCATTGAGGATTAAAAACATAATCTGCAAGTGCGTCCGTCTACTAAAACGATAGCCAGTGGGACAACAAAGAGATCAAACAACGATTGAAAATGAACAGAATGGTGTTCATTGGCTCTTTCCAGTTGGATACAACCCAAAGGGTAAAAGGAATGCAATACTAAGGTATTTTAAAATGGCCAACACCAGACAATTTTACTCGTCAATGGGAGACCTACAGTCAGGAGAGAAAAAACTATCTTGTTAACTCTTTCCAGACAGTGGCAACCCCTTTATATTTTACTCTGGCTAACGACAGACGATTTTACTTGTCAATGAGAGACCTACCGTCAGGAAAGGTATAAAAAAGTCTTGTTAGTCTATGCCTTCATCATAGCAATATTATCAAAAGGTGGCTACATCGTTCAGCATAGTTTCCCAAAATTTTTTCTTCAATGTAGGTATACCGTACCCAAAAGACGTGTTTCTCGTTCAAAATCAAGTAATGTCGCTTCAACATCCAGCATGTTTCCCGAAATACCGACTATCTCCAAAACACAAGGAACAAGCAAAAGTATATCGGATTTCAGGCAATCTTCAAGTAAGTATTTTCGTCGACTGTAGAAGTTGCAGGTGCATTAAATGGCTGGTGATCACTGATATTATCAAGCTCGTTTAATTTTAGGTCTATTTGGGAAGTTTGTGAAAAAGAATTCCTTCAAGGGAGCTCTGGGTGAGCAAGGAAAAGGTAATAGTGAGCGTCATTATAAGGGGTCTCTCTGGCAGCCTCTCTTACTTTTGTCATACCACACTTCTTCCCTTCGTGCAGTGTTCAACCTTCATTGACCAACTCACTTATAAAATGCTTCCTACATCCCTGTCTTTTCGAACATAAGGCAATCATTCCTTGATTTCCAAAGTTCGGGAGCCTCCTCAACTACAGCAGAAATTCGCGCCAATTTTGAAGTTGAACTATTGGCCAAAGTGAAACAATGAAAGAAGGACCGATACATTCGCATAAGTAGCCGTTCGTAGGGGTCGGTGCACGACCGAAATCTGAGACCAAAGATGAACGGGGCGTTACTTTACTGAATATTTCTTTTAGGTTCAGGAAAACAAAGCCAAGGAATCCAACAAGGTTCTGGATCTTCGCGGAGCAAAATGGGCGAGTCAACCAGAAGAAAAATACGCAGGATCTTAAGTCTTAATTGATAGACCAAGCTAATTAAACGATTGTTCATTTATTGTGCCATCAGCAGAATATATACAGAATAGCATTATAAGACCGTTATCTGCGAAAAAATAGCGGCTGCCATGTAATTCAAATACCATATAGAATGATGGTATAAAAAAGCAGATGGCAACTCAATTCAAATTAAAGTTAACCACAGGGATTTTTTGAACAATGCATGTCTCAAACCCCATGCTGTATAATGTGAATATAAATCTATCTTTGAATAATGTTGAATAAACTAAAGCAACTGTTGTCATCGTCAACTAGGAAAGGTATGGACACGTTTCTTGCATATGTAAATTGACCGTTCCAGACCATGTGATGTGTGACCTAAATATTGTCAATCCGTCGTTGATATCACTTTTGTTATTTTTCAAGTCGGTAATGGGTGAGGGTGGTGCCACAAGTTGTTTGGCCCTGACCATCGATTGCGCACTGTACGTCAAGGGCATCCACTGACGCAAAATCATTCACCAAGTCTTTCTAAAAGTGAACGGCTTCCCGCAAATGATAAATTCTGCTCTATCCATATGCTGTGAATGTTGTGCGATGAGCGAACAACTTTCCATCTGGATAATAAACTGGAATTGGTATTTAAAATTGTTTAAACTAAAAACAATTGTTCAATCTTTAACGGATGCACCATCGAAATTTTGAGGTATGACAGACAATTTTAAAGTAAATAGTTTAAACCCGGGAGAATCGGTACATGTTAGTGATAGTAGGTCGTCCAGATTAATATAGTCTTGAGAAAGACTGTTGGTGACTGAAAGAAATCAAATAAACCAATGAAAAGTTACCGGTTAGTTTTTTTTCGCTTTTTGATAAAGATATAGAATGGGAGCGCAGACAAAAGTAAAGACACAAGCAACCCAGTTAATCAATGAGCCAACGAGCATTTTAACAGTTAAATTCCAGTTAATACCGCCCCGAAGGGAACACCGAACGATGGTTGAGGTCAGTTTAGAAACAAGGCCAAGGATAGAATTTAAACACGGTAATGCTTTTAAAAAAACATGCATGACAAAACTACTCATAGAAGGCTTGAGATGTGCTTGGCATCCAAGTTAAACTTTGATAATTTCGCCGCTAGAATTTTCAGCGTTTCAGCGTCCAAGTAGGAAAATATGTTGACATCAGTAAAAACATTCAGACATTTCTTCTCACGTAAACTGACGCACAGTGATGCTAGAGTGCCCTTCAGTCTACTGTTAAACTTCTTCGGAGCCCAGCTCTTTGACCGAGGGTGCGTCCCGAACTCCTTGAGAATTAAAGTCTGAAAATGATAGCGCAACAAATGGGTACCAGTCCCATTAAATGGGGATAACTTTGCGCATAATCTATCCATGACATACAGGCAGTGCCGCGCGCATAGGAACTGCTTGGAGTTAAACATTCGGTTCTCAACGTCATTAAAAGTAATCCGCCATAATAGCTCTTGATCTGCGCCGTATGGTTTGGCCACGAGGCAAACTGAATCCACCGTAGTGTCGTTTAATCGCAAAGACTTGAAAACATTTTGGAACCTGCGATCAAACTCGACAAGGGGACCGACGTAACGCCTCATTCGAATTGTAGGAATAAGATTGATCCAAAATACCCTAGTAGGATCCAACTTCACCATTATACTGAGTTGATCTCCGGAAAAACGACAAAGGATCGTCGGTTCATTATTCTCTCGGGAAATTTCGTGGATTGATCTTTGGATTACGTCCAGTAAAGCTTGCAGGATTTTTGATGGACTTATGTAACGACGTCCTGAAGACGCCTCAGTAATTACATCATCCCAGCTCGCCATATCCAGTCTAGAGATGAACATAGAGTATGAAATTATTTAATTAATTAATTTAATTAATTAATCAATCATTTGGACAAAAAACACAATACGATGTAACTTTTAACAGCCCAATTCCTACTAACTATCTGCTTGCATATGTTGCAATACCTCTAAAAGTATCTTGTGAAAAATTGCGTACAGCAGAGCGAGTAATTGCATGTCAACAATTGAACCACGCAGATCGGGCCTAGGATGGATTAATGCGCGTTGCTGTTAAAAAGTATGGCGGGCAAGCAAAAAGTGGGTGCGGCACAAATAGAAACTTGTTTTGGAATTTTTATTTTCTGTTCATGGATTTGTCAGTGGAGGAGTAATAAAGGGAAAAATATATCATGTTAGTATTGTTAATGTTTCGCACAATATTTTGCTAATATCCCGGACTGAATGTTGGGTGCGAAAGTCCCCTTCTAAAACAACTGGGAGCATGACTAACCCTGCGACTTTGATGCCCATGTGTGCTTGGTTGCATGTTCTTAGACACGTACCTCAAGCAGTCCAAACATTTGTCTGAGCCGGTGTTCAGAATTTACTCTGACAGGAAATCCCTCCCCGCCCCCCACTCAAGGATTGGCAATTGTTTACACTCAAAAACTCCCCACTTAAGTGTTCAGTCTTGAGTTGTTCTTACAGTTAATTTACGAACCCCGCGGTCGTTCGAAAAAGTGAGCATCCGGATACTAAATTTTAAAGTTCTCAAACACCCATGTCATTTACACAGAGACGTATATATTTTAGAACGTGAACCACAAGAAACCCATCGATCAACAGTAGAGATATTGAAGTGGGATACACTATATCGGGGGACTCCACTTAGTTAAATTTTAACATGTTGCGTATTTCGAACTAAAATATGAGAACAGGCTCCCAAACCTTGCACAAGTAAATCGAAAGCTTGGTATCCCAAAACTTTTACCTTGTAGTGTAATCCTCTGCCACCTCTATCATGACAGCACCTCTGGTAACCTCGCCTTTCAAGATGCAGCTATCGATTGGAACTTCTTTCAGCGTACACAGCAAATTGATTTCATTAGATGACATCATCTCACATCGACAGTCATCCAGGGACATCGGATCGAAGAGGAACCTTATGTCGTAGTTCGCCATTGCCATAAACAGGTCATTCACGTATGCTGCGGCTTTGTTAAATTGGCAACGCATGCGACTGTCTTCTTTCTGCAGACTGCTATCGACAATTCGAAAAATGTCAAGTTTATCAACTCCAGACGAACTACAACTTGGCATTCTAAAGTGAAAATAGTTAGAGGGTAGAGAAAAGGGGTAAAGAGGGTAGTCAAAGTAGTGCTACAAAGCGAGTGTTTCGTTGTGTATGCGCCAGTAACAACTAATCAGAAAAAATATTGTCCAAAGCACCAACGGTGATGGGTTGTATACTCCTGTAACCTAGTTAATATGGACAAGGTCACACTTGTTTGATAATACCATACCGTTGTAATGAAACATGAATATTGAAAGTATACATAAAAGAAGAGAATTGCAATTAAATGAATTATAGAGTAGCTTACATGCAATGATATATGCTTACCCAATTTTTGCCAGATGCTTTGGAAAAGATCGGCCCGATTCAAACAAATCTGTTCTAGTAAATCAAATTTTTTTATTCTAGCAGTCTTTTTAAAAAGAAGCAACCAAAAAATCCGACTGACAATTTGTTGCGTGTATGTAGTCCGGTTCATGGACGATTTAGGGGATCAAGCATGCATAGCGATTTGATATCAGTTCACAGAATCCAATTTCTTTGATGGACACGATTGTCGAGTGGTCACTTCAACGAAGATCTTCAACCATACTGGTTTTCAAAATGCAGAGATTTCCTATGAACCTAGCCTTCAAAGTCTCTCTGAATCTTAGGGAACGAAATAAACAACCATAACGGCAAGTTTGCTTAATTTTCCCCGAGGCTAACTATAGCTAGTCATCACATTATGGAATTCTGAGATAACTAGTTATAAAAAAGCACAGGAGTGTCGAATCACATAAAATGCCATGTAGTCAAAGCACCAAAAATATGATTTAAGTTTTGACAGAATACCAGTACTACAGTGTGAAAGTTTAACTTAAATATATGTCATAGGAAATTATACATACGTATCACTCTTTTAACTATATTATTTAAATACAGGCGTGGGTAATACATACCTTTTTGGAAGAAGTTGTGAAAAGTGTTTTTGGTTAAGATAACCCAAACGGATAACCGTCTGATAATTGTTGTAATTGATAATGCAGTCTGCCAACAAGTGTTGGCTGATATATGTCAGCCTATGACTGATATTTCAGGAAGACATTGTAAGCAAGACATAGGAAATCAGTGAAGTACTGAATACATTCTGTCAGAGCATACAACCTTTTAAGGTAGCCTAGGATATTGTTGATGAGTCGACAAGCACACATAGATAACCATAGTATTCACTCTTCGGAAATACTACTTATACTGTAAAATTATAAAATCGAACATTGAATATAAATAAGAACCAATATAGCAATTACCGCACTTGTGTCAAATCTACTCATTAAAGAGCTTTGAGTTGAGAAAAAAAATCAGAAACTGTAAAGCTGAAAGATAATAACTGACTTAAATCTAGATGAGATTTAAAACAAAACATAATCCGAAGATCAGCCTCTTGAGAAATCCAAGATATGGATTGAAACAAAACGAGAAATGAGTTTGTGATATTTCGATTTTATTACAAAATCATCGTCAGACTAACTAATTACAAATACGCAGTGTCTTATATAAGGTCAACAGTAACATCATACGGGAGGAATTCACATCTCAGCCCACAGCAACTGTGGAGGCGTGTACGTGTTGTGATAGGAAGAAAGATGACCAGATAAGAACATTAAGGAAAAAGCATAAGTTCTTTGCTGGCTTTGAGAGACTGCGTATTTGTAATTAGTTAGTCTGACGATGATTTTGTAATAAAATCGAAATATCACAAACTCATTTCTCGTTTTGTTTCAATCCATATCTTGGATTTCTCAAGATGCTGATCTTCGGATTATGTTTTGTTTTATATTTTTTCAAATTGTCGGCTGGTATTGGTTTTTAGATGAGATTTACTGATGGATTTACAGCATATTACCAATCACGTGGATGCTTCGTTGTGAGATGGCCGAGACGCTGTCTAGTTATTCTATTTTTCAGTGAAGGGTCATTGAATTTACAAAGAATTATTCAAATGAATTACTTCAGGAACAATCAAAGAATTAGTTGACACGATTTCGTATCTTTGGTAAAATGGCTTTGAACTTGATAAGCAGACCCAAACTCAGCTTAAATTAAACATACATTAACCATACAAAAGGTGGTGTAGCCTTATTCAAAATATATATTACATTCTGTACATAAATACTCTATAAAATATATATACATTTTTACCAGAATTGTAGAAACATCGATCGACATTTCTCTGCTTAAGGTCTGGTTCACACACGAACATGAGCATAAGCATAAGGGCAAAACAAAAAGCAAAACAAAGGAATGAAGTCAAGCCTGCGACATAAGGATCGCCATAAGCATAAGCATAAGATCATAGTCCAAGTATAAGCCAAGACCCAAACTAAAGACGAAATAAAGAAAAATTCTTGTGTTGTTAACGCAAGTCCCAGAGGAGATATTGTGCTTTGTTTTCGTATTGATCTTGTCCTTATGCTTGTGTTGCACGTGTGAACCAGTCTCAAGTAGCTAGTGGGGTCCATCAGTTGAGCTACCCCACACCGGCAAGCTTCGCTGTCGATCAATGTCTCGATAGTTGAACTGACGGTCCTTCTGATCTATCTGAGGAACTCACTGGAGTCTTCCGGACGTATTGCAACATTAGTAAGCCAATGGTAGATGAACGATCTTCAAGCTCGATACTCAGAAAATGATTTCTGAGCCCCAGACGGGGATCGAACCCGCAACCTTCTGATGACCAGTTAGACGCTTTAACCATTGAGCTACCGAGACTCAGATGGTGAGCTAAGGTGCAAATCGAGCTTGAAGATCGTTCATCTACCACAATATATCCAAGCTCTCACGTTTCTCTAACATTGGTAAGCCAATCGAAAGCAGGAATTTGTCTACGAAACATCATTACACACTCCAAGACAATCTTATCATGTCAATGAGCTCATAGGGGATCTTAACGGTAATCAAGTTACTGGTTGGATCCCGTCTGATTTTCGGAAACATTTTTCGCGGACTTGAGTTTGACGAAAGATCACCTCGTATATCGTTTATCTCGTATGCTGTCACGTCTTTTCCCAAGTGATTCCGGATATGAAATTTCTCTTAACATATTCTTCCACTAAAAAACAGTGTAAGGCCATATGGATATTTACGCTTGAATTTTTTAATGTGTACGGGTGTTTAAATTTGTGCATAAGCCAAAGTGTATTCTAGCTAACCGAAGCCTTGTATTTTAAACACCTCCCCCCTCCAAAAAAAAAAAAACACCAAGGTCTTTGGCGTTGGAAAAAACAATTAACCGGACCAGAGTACGTTGTTATTCACCAGTCTCGTCCAATTTGAGTGCTTTCTTTCGATCACTGAATGTGTGCTTATATTAGACAGGAAAAACAGCTGTTGAGAACCTCATGATCAACTTCCTCAGTTATATTAATTTACAATATCCGCAATAATTTATTTCAACGTTTTGCCTAATATTCAACTTTCTGGTAAGACGTTGATCGTATGATCCCGCCGAAACCCGTCCATAATATAACATTTTGGGCACGGCAAAGCAAATTAGGGATGCCGAGACCTGAACTTGATGCCGTGGCAAAAAAACAGCGGCATCCATACCAAAATTTTAGCCGTGCCGTGCCCAAAATGTGGAGTGTAAACGGGGTTTTATTCAGGAGTGGTGCTAGGAATCCGCCGACGCAGGGGCTAACGTCTCCCAACTGGGAGGCTAAACCAGATACCGGGCCCACGCCCACTGGTTATTTTTCCATAATTACGTAATGTCGAGAACATGGTATGTTTCTCAAAAGCAATTGAAACAGTTTCCTAGACACGGCATATTTACAAGTAATACCATGAAATGAGGTGTATTAGCCATTAAACCTCCCGCTCGATGAGGGTCGTTTAGTAAAATTCCCCGAGGGCGAAGGCCCGAGGGAATTTTACTAAATCATCCAAATCGAACGGGAGGTTTAATAGCTAACGCACCGAAATTTCATGGTTACTAACTTTGTAATATCATGTTTACGTAAATTCAACTAATACTACCTCCGGTGACGTCAAACCCGGTCGTTTTAGTCTTAATACTACCCGGTTTGATGTCACTGGAGGTAGTATTAGCACAAACGAATTTTAATAAGGTAAATTAGTTATTAATGCAACCTGGAAAGACAAAAGAAACTGAGGTAAACATGTTATTATTTTAGATTTGACATGAAGAGAAGAGTCTATTATCTTTTTTGACGCGTTTAATCAACATTAAATACTCAGTTCGTACAATAGGTGTCATCGGGGACAATTTTCCGACGAATTGTTGAATTTCCCCTCGACAGGAGGTTAAGGTTTGCCGATGGTGGACTGTAGCCCCCTTTGCCCCCCCCCCCCATCTGGCACCATCCCTGGTTTTAGTACATCAACACAATTGATAACAATAAGACGATTCGTGAGGAGCTTAGCGTAGAATCTTAACTCAAAACAGATGTTGCGTGTCCAAAAACTAGTCAAGTATTGGAAGAACCCGATCAAAATTTTTGGCTATGATGAAGATTCTGTAATGGGGATTGGGTAAAAACCCGCTACCAATACTACCGGTCGGGGTTTCGAAATTCATTAGACAATGGAACGTGTCTGGCAAGTCCGAGATCCCGGGAAAACTTACCCATGGAAACGAAGCTTTCGTGTCATTCTCTGAATGATCGTCTCCGTCATGAACTGTAGAAAATCCAGATGCGGAATGGATATCTGCTGAATTCTAATTTCATGGGGGAGAAACTTATCAGTTAGAGGGTTAGAGTATCTTTTCATTTGCAAACAAATGTATTGAAGTACATGGTGGATTGTTTAAAATGGGAATCCGATACAATTCCTGTTGAAGGGTTACAGAATCTCGAGACTCAAGTTTTGTAGAATTGTGGCGTCCTAGTTTCGGTGGTGTCAGGTAAAACCACAAATTTTCTTTATCTTAAACATACACATCAATCCCTGGGCTAGCAAAAAACAACAAACGAATCGCTACACAGTCCACCTTACCTGATTATTCATGGACAGGCCAAACGAGAAAGTTAGAATGCTAAAATAAATCTACAATGGCAACTTTTGGCGACCACTACACAGCATCTTGAACTTGTCGCGAGGAATACAATTTCGTTCACAAAATTAAGATAACTTGCATTGACATTCAAACTTGAACCCAAAAATTCAATCCAAATTCGAACGCTGCTGTTAAACTTGAAGCCAGTCGAGATTGTTTCAAGTCGAGACGTGTTCAAACTTGTGGTGGCGTCCAATCTCGTTACACCAGATTTACGCGAGTTAAACAGCTTAGTTTCGTATAAAGAACTGCTGGATTACAATTAATCCTTATCCCTTGATATCTAAAAGAACCTTACTGTGGACATGGCTAAAAAGACCACCTTTGCTGACAAGTTTACATTTCTGTGACCCCAGACAAATATTTCGTGAAAACCTGAATTCATACTTTTAATTGGCTCTTTACTGTTTCTATTTTCACATCTTATAATTAGCATAGACTTTGTCGAAGCTCCATTCATATATGCTGAATGCAACTACCACAATGCCATTGCAAGTTTATTATGCATTAATAAATTATTTATATCAGTTCATTTCCTGTTTGCTTTAGCAAATTAAACATTTGTACAACAAATATACCATTAAGGATCCAAATGGCTTTATTCAGCAGACAATAGGGGGAGCCACTCTTATTTGGGGTTCATTACATGAGATAATATGCAAGATTTGATGTTAAATTTAATGTCCATGGAACATTCTAATATAGTAAAGTCAACTTTTGTCTTACCTGTACATGAGTATACCAGATGAAAATTAGTACTACTTGCAAAGTTGAGCACCAGGTTTACACTGGTATAACAAACACAAGCATTAACATAAGCTCACTTAGCACTTCACAGTCAACCAAACTCTTTGTACTTCAATACAAAGGGATTAACCAGCCATGAAAGTAGCTGCTGCACTTACACATGTCATTATGCTTAATGCTTATGTTGCCAGTGTAATTTCTAAATCAGGTTTCAGAGGTTTACAAACCCTAAAGGCTTGTGATTTTGCCTCAATTCCATTAAAAGCTACATGCAAAAAATAATTACAAAGATCATATGCACTCAGTCCCCTGGCAGCCATGTTGGTGTACCTAACAAAAGATACATGTTCTTTTTCATGGCAGCCACAGCATTAAGTGGATACAGTGGTATTAAAAATTGGCTTCACATGTTTAGGCTTTTTTTTTGAATAAGATGGATTGTCAGTTGTTGACCCTGAATGGGCTAGACCCACAGTACAGGAAGCCAATCTCTGCTTACATCTTCTCCTTTACAGAGTACAAAAATACTTAGATCTGACAAACCAATTCAAGAACAAATTTTAGGTGGAGGGAGCTCAAGGGGTGGGAAAGTGACCAACCATACACTAAATATTCTCTATCATGTCTGTCCACTACTCTTATGTGACAAAGATAGACAGATTCCTTGCCTTGGGCCATATATTTCCATGATTACATTAACCGTACACCTTTTATTACTTTTAACAGTCAATATAATTTGGGGGGTCGTTTAAACTGTATTTGCTTGCTTCAAAGAAAACTGCAACCATAAAATAGCTTCTTGGATTAAACTTACTTCTTCAGAAACTTTCAAACAAAATTAATCCCATTGATAAAAGAATTTTGACATGGACTGTGTTCCATTTTATTATATTACAAGCACATTGTTACTTATCCTATAATCCTATTCATTCTTTCTACTACAGAGGGTACAATCATGTTTCAGTGAGGACATTGCTCTGCAGATCTTTCACATTTGAGTTGAAACTGGTATTACTGGTGTGTTTTTCTAGTGCTCAGCAATCAAATGAATCATATTTTCAAAATCAGCCAAGTACAGCTACTCAAGTTCCTACAACAAAATTAAATTGAGTCTTTAGATTTATGAATCAGCAGTAGTAAGAACATACAAACTGGCAGACTTTCATAATTTCAATTTCCTGACTTCCTATCTCGAAGCTATTTTAGTTTATATCTGTCCAGGCAGTTCTGTGTAATCTTTAGTAAATATGCTATGGTAGAAGTTCAAGTTATTAATCCACATGTTGATATCCAAAGACAAAAGACCTTAAATAGGACAATTCTGTTGTGTTGGTACAATGATGAATCAACCAACTGCTCTTGTAAGTTTCCAAATATAGTAAGTGGGCACATGGTATCTAAAAATGAAACAATTCTGTTTATACCAGCACCTTGTGCTTCAACTATCATACTAGTTGTTACAACTCTTTAGGCTTAAATTTCAAGTTTAATAATGTACAACATTTCATCAATCGTTAACAGCAACTTGGAGCCAGGAATCAGAAGTTGGTATCACAATTACATAGACACATAACAGACACCATAATTTTGGGACCACTTTCTGGCCCCACAGCAGTCCAGTTATAATTACATAGGTCAGTGGGAACTTACCCTGTTGAACAAGCTGTCCAAGACTGCAGTGGTGACCCAGGTACTTGCTCTAATTACTGTGAAGATTTCAGAGCAAACATGGATGTTTTCCTGTATGGCCTTGATCCCTCCCTACACAGGCAAATGTTTGTGCAGACAGTAAAGTATGTATTTAGACAATGGCTCAGCATCCCCAACAACCTTAGTTTCAATTAAATTAAAAAATTAAACCACTAAAACATACCAAATTCATTGAGATGTTTGTATTGTAACAGTTTTGCTACAACACAGAGTAATGTTAGGAAGCCTCAGGAGAGAGGAAAATAATCTAAACATACATGAAAGATTAAACTTGTTAGTAATGAATCAGAAGTGACACTTTGAATGGTAATACCAAACTAACCTGAAAGGAGAAGTCAGGCACTGCAAGAAAGAGATTCATAATGTCAAGTCCACATCCTGTCATCATTATCCAGCACAGAATTGCTGGGTTAGAATACTATACACAAACAAGACAGACCTAAATCTCAAAAGGAAAAAAAGTTTAATGCCGCTGACAAGTGATATCAATTACCCTGAAGATTAAAGTAAAAGTCAATGAAGTTAATTTTGTGCTGCAACAAATTGAAAGCTGAAATACAACACTAGTAAGTATCCCAGAAAAAATCTTTTAACGGAAAACCTTAATACAGCTATAAGAATAAAAATTTTAACCTTTTGAAAAAAGAATAAATTAGAGCCAAAAAGCAATTGATAAAATCTGTCAAATTGGAGTTAAACTACTGTACTACAAAGTAAAGCCTGTTGTAAAATTAAAAGTCAAAATGTTCAGCAAAATGTTAGTGGTGCTAAAGAGACAATGCAATTATGTTAGTACTACAAGTAAGGCCTGTTGTGAAATGAAAGTAGTTATTCGACACAAAAGGTCACATGTTGGAAAACAGAGAAATAGGGGAAGTAAATCTAAACTTTTATGAAAGGTTAAACTTGTTAGTACTGAAGTGACACTTCAAATGGTGAATGACCACACCAAGTTAAACTAAAAAATAAGCAAATGTAAAGGTGCTGCATGAAAAAGAGATTCATAATTTTTTCATTTAATATGCAGGTGTTAATGCTAACAAAGGAATAATGATTAAAGAATAGTACATTATCTAGCACAGAATACTAGATTAGAAGACCATTAATGAAACAAGATAGACCTAGTCTTCAAAAGAAAAACAGTTTAATGCTCCTGAAAGGGAATGTGGGTTACCTGGTAATTGAAAATGAAAAGTTAACAAAATTTTAGTGCTGCAACAAATTGAGGAATAGTTTGTACCAAATGAATGCACTTGCCTAACTATAGTAAAAGCTAAAGTAAGACAGTATATATCCAGCACAAATATATTTAGTAGGAAAACCATACAAAGGCTATAAGAATGAAAATTTTGGTCCTTAGGTGGGAAAAATTATTAGAGTTGAGGCAAATCAATAAATTCTATCACAACATAAATATGCAGTAATCTGTTAATGCTGCTAGAAAGATAAAATGCTTTAAAAGCAATGCAAATGTGAGTCCTTAATGGAAGTAGTTACAATATCCAAACAAAACAATGAGTTTAAACATAATTACAAAAACAATGGGAAGGAAAAATTACCTACAACTTGAAAGGAAGGATAAAATTGATTAGTTCTAAAATAATGGAAAATAAACTGCCCATGTAAGTCCTTCAACTTGGCCAGAATGAGCTGGCAAATGAATTAGGCATTCAGAATGTCTGTGCTGCTAGCAAACATCTGGTCAAAATTTAGTGCATTAGCTTATTTTGAAAATAGAGTGTGCACAATCAAAGCAATTCTTTCATTTAAGGTAGAAGAATGGAAGTTAGAAGATGTCACTGCACTAAATTATGGGAAAAGAGACAAAACAGTTAACTTCATTGAAGGAATGACAATTATGGGTTAGTGCTAACAGATCAAAAAGAACTGTTGGTCAGTACTTAGAAAAGTTTAGGTTCTGTAATTAAACAAAAGTTAGACCTACAAAACTGAAAAAGTTTGGGTCACAATTCTGCCAGAACGTGTTCTAGTCAATGCTGAAATGCAACAACAATTATATGTACTATTAGGAAATGACAATGGAAGAGTGCACTCATGATTTATTGCAGCAAATGGGGATGCTGTAACAGTAACATGTAGGTATACATATTAGTAACCACCCCTGTATACCAGCTGTTAAATGAAAATATGGAAAAGAACAAAAATGCAAGATTTAAAATATATCCAGTCATCCAGTTAAGTCAGTCTTAAAATGATCAATTACTAATCAACCCTAAAAAACAGCATGCCAAAAATTAAAGCTGACATAAGAAAACAAATACACACACTTCATTTGGTGCATGCAACCAATTACCTGCAGCTTGAAGTAAGTAAACAAAATATTGAAAATCAAGTTTCATTGTGCAGAAAGAAAAATCATGTTAAAATGCTGTCAAAGTATACCAAATAATTTTCCTTACTTCAACAATGAGTTCTAAAAGAGACAAAGTTATGTAAATTGGAAAAGATCAATTAAAACAACCATTTATAATACAGAAACTGAAAAGCAGAATTGTTAGTGATGGAGTTTAAGTTACCACATTGTCTCAACTCTTTAATGCCCATTGTACAATAATTGGACACCTAAGAACTAAAAAAAATGCAAGGAATCTAAGCAAAAACAAAGAACAGAAGAAAAAAATCAGGTGTTATATAGCATTAAACATACACATCAAGAAAACTTTTTCAAAAATAGACGCACAAACCCGCCCACTTATGACACACGAACCAGATACAAATACAGGTGAACCTGACATTTACTCTCCTTTTGACTCTGAAGATGACCGCCACTAAGGCTGTCAAAATGTCAGTCACTTCCACCAACAGTCTTTCTCAAGACTACACTAACCTGGACGATTAACTTCCACAAACATAGCATGTAGGAATAAAACGAAGTTAATACAATTAGCAATCCCACAACATTTCAAATGCTGCTCATTGGTTTCAGAAATTCTGCTAGGTATATTTCATTGAAAAACTATTAACCATTCCTAACAAAAAAAGCAAGATAAAACAAATATTAACCAGCTTATTTAAAGCTTGTCAACTCATTTGAATAATGTACCAAAAATGTTAGTGGGGTATGACATTGAGTTGGACAGTCATTGATAATCAACTGATTGGCAGACTTGGCACTTACAAAATTAATGGTACAACATGAAAACAGCACTATAAAGCTCAGTTCACTTAGGTGTCTTTTAAAAGAAGATAAATAAGCAGTTTTTCATAATGCCAGCCTAAGTCAATAGGGTTTTGGCAAATAGAGCCATGGGTTATGATAGCTAAAATGGTAAATGGGCAATTTGATAGAGTTGATAATGAGAGATACTGTACCACTTGATGGAGATGAATCTCTGCTATTCAAGGATGCACCTTTAGAGAGATTACCAATTACCTATACAAAAAACTTTCACATTAGTTTTGTTCAGCTACCAGAATAACTTTGACAAAAAACTTTCAGCTTAGAAAATAATTTTGTAGATATTTTCTGTAAGTTAACTATGCCTCTTTAGCAAATGTCTACTTGAGCTACAGAAATCATCTATTTGCCAAGCTGCTTGAATACACCTGTATGTGTTTAGCCCTTAGAAAATGATTTGAAACAGGTTTTCAAACTTAGCCTGTTTAATCAGTTATCAGAACACAGATTTGGCCTCAATCTTTGCAAAGAATTGACCAGATTACGGGAAGTTTGTTCATGCAGTTTCCTTATGTTTTTGAGCAAGTCAGACTTAAAATGTACCTTGGCAACAAATGTTTAAAAATTTGGCCTGTTCATTCAGATTTCAAACCACAATGGACTTACCATAACATGTAAAAGTTTTACCTTGCCCTTCAAAATTTGTTTAACACTTCAATGTGCAGTGTCTCATGTTTTAGATATCTAAAACAAAATAGGAGAACAAAACAAAGAGAAAAATAAAAATCAGGCATTAATAAGGATAATAATTGAAACAATACTCTATAGTTTATAATTAAAATTTCCAAAATATTAACTTCTGTTTCGAAAACTTTTATTTTCCAGAACAGCTGACTTAGCACAACTCTGCAGAAAAAAAAATTGACCTCAGCCACATGCAATAAACATGTCACTAATCTTGATAGAAAAGCAATACATCTACTTTGCAGGTCTGATCTGTTTTTCCATCACATGTTACCAAAAAACATACACAATATCTATAACAATGTACCTGAGTTTTGGAGATTTTTTTTTCAATTCGATTAGCAGAACAGATTTGGAACATATACTATGGTAGAATTCGCTTTCACCAGCTTCACTTTTCAGAAAACCAGTTGTTTCCTGAACTTGATTTTTATCTGAAGTTATCAATGCGCAATGATTGAGCAGGATGATCTACACTTAACCTTAACAAACATTTACCTCATCCTGGTCGGCAAGGTAATTGAATATTTGAACAAAAACTTTGCAAATACCCCTCTGGAAAACTTAAGCTCAGTCTGACATTTTGGTTTATTTGCTCAATAGAACCCAATAAACTTGGCTCTAATCTTTGAAAAAGATTTGCCCCTAACATTTGAAACCAGGTATAATTATTTGCTCAGTTATTAGAACAGTACAGATGTGATAGGAATACATGCACAACCTTTGAAAAACTTACCTCCCATTTAAATACAACAGGCACACAGCTTACCTTTATACATGTCACTTCAGCTTTAAAAATTAATATGCATGTTTGTTTAGTTATTAGAATAATACAGATTGTAAGTGTACTTTGCAGATTTACTTCTGGTTTGAGAATTGGATCTGTTTTCACAGTTTTCAACACTGAATCACATGCAAAAATTCTTCATAAAATTGATCTTTCCTATGAAATCATGATTTGCCATCAGACATGAACAATGTTGCAATAATTTAAGCCAGTTGTGGTAATTCTTTCAACGAGAATTTTACTAAATCTAAAACAATTTATTATGCTATCAAAAAGTTCACTTGAATTATACTCTGCCATCTGAACACAAAAGATCAACTACAATCTGAAGAATTTACATGAGCTTAAAAGTTTTTCCCTGTTTTTAGATTTTAAAATACTGATTTTTAAAATTTTGCAAAACATTAATTTAATATGTAGTGCAGGGATGGAATGCCTTGCCTATTGAATTAAAGATTTGACATTTTTCTCTGAAGTATGATAATTATTGCTTGCCCTCTTGAAAACCAGATAATCTGTTGAGGGTAATACCTTAAGCAGAGATTAATGATGAACTTTGGAGAGGTTTGGAAATATTTGGATGTCCAGTTATTAGGAAAGAGAGATTTGCCTTAAGTAAGTTTGCAACAATTTAGCTTTTGAGAATTCTGTGGAACACCAAGAAATTTTATGACTACTTTGGAAATTTTGTCCCACATTAGAAGACTGCACAATCTGCAGTAAACTTTAAAACCTTGCCTCAGCATCTTTCAAGTTTAAAACTGTTTAGTTACTTAAAGGAAACAGTTTGCCACTGGTCTTTGAAGAAGACTGACCTCATGTTTAGCAGTCTGTTCACATAACAGATCACTATTGTTCTGCTCAAACTATTTCAGGTTTGGTAATTTACTTATACAATCAGAATTTATGTACCAGTAATGCTAAAATATGCCACTAACATGTTAGACAATTCACTTTAGCTTGGGAAACTTTACCTGTTTGTTCATATTTATCAGTAATCAACAGACTTGCAAGAGACTAATCATAAACATTTGATAACTCAGCTTTGAAAATTTGGATTTTAGTTCAGTTGCCAGAAAACAACGTTTTAACTGAAGCAAGGATAAATAAAAATTTTCACTCCTATTTGACAAAATGTTAGAATCACTTATTTTTCAAGTTGGCAATGGGAAGAGGGCATTATAAAGTTTGCTTCAAACTGCATTGATTTTTGATGAAAGCTAGACTGATTGTCACCAAAAGCTAGATAAGCTGACCCACAAAAGAGAGGCACTGACACATTTTCCTGTAATTTATTTAAAACCACAAATCATTAGCTATTACACAAGATAAATTCAAAATAGTTGTGCAATGTTATAATGCATAAAATGAGAAGCATTGACACATGGATATTGTTTTCTTGTATTTATTTGATAAACCATGTAAGCTAGCTATTAAATAAAACAAACTCCAAATTTGGCAATTATAATGCTAGAATGCATAGAGATGTGACACACCCCACCACCTTTCATGCATAAACCTTGTTTAATGCTGAATTAGCCATTGGTTATAGCCTAATAAAATCAGTGGCAAAAGCCATATCAGTTGGCAAACAAACAAATCAGAAAACTATGTTGTGACATGTTGCTTTTATTTAACATCATTTATTAAGCTATTACACAAATTCAACATTTAAAAAATTACCACATGCACATTAAAATAATGAGTTGAGAAATAAAGACAACCACATGGGATTAATTCCATCAACGTTTCCCATTTGTAAGAAGCAAAATGGTTGTATAACTGCAGAACAGTTTGCAACCAAGGCAATTAAAAAATCACTTACACAAACTGATTTGTTATTGTTAAAATCATGTATGAAAATATTATGGTAAAGTTTTGACAATTATGTATGCAACAGGCACTCAATCCTACAATACCTATAATTCCTTAATATTAGGTTTACTGTTGGTATTAGGTAAAGCCAATTCAATTGGCAGACAAAGCAATTAATGAACAATTAACATTGATTTGTTTCTTTATTTAAAATTCATTAGCTATTACACAAGTTTAATGGCATAGCTGCAAAAGTGGACAGTATCAAGAGTGTTAGATTCCCTGGAATGAATGTAAGACAGAACCCGTATGCTCAATCCCATCCAAAATTCCTCTTGCTAAGTATTGGGTTTGTTTTGTATATGAAAGATGACAGTTGTTTCCAAAAGCAAGATCAGTTGGCAAACAAAGCATTTAAGCTATTAATGCACTGATTTGTTGTTTCTATTTAAAATCACATTAGCTATTACACAAATAAATACAAAATTGTCAGAATTATGTGTGAAGATGTATGACGTGCAACTGCATAAAATTATGTCACATGCCACCCTCCCCAAAGATTAAACCCCATCCAAATTTCTCAGTGTTGAATACTGAATTTGTTTTTGATCAAAGCCAGGTTAGTCATTTCTGACAGCCATGTCAGTTTTCAAACAAAGCAATTAAGAAGTGTCTACACATTTTTAATTGATATATTAGCCAAGACAAATCCATAATTGAGAGTAATGTATGGTATTGTAATTTTATCAGAAATGCAGTCATACCAAGTGGCTTAACCCTTTACAAAAATTCCCCAAAATCATATTGTTTAATGGCTGAATTAGCTGTCAAGTGCTGGATAAGTTGTAATCAGAAGCCAAATCAGTTGGCAAACAAAGCAATTCAAAGAATACTCACAAGCTGTTTTGTTGTTATTTAAGATTACAATAGCTATTACAAAAAATAAAATTCAAAATTACAGGAGTTGTGTATGTAGTAATCATGTGAATGCATTGAAAAGTTGTGAACCCTGATTCATAATATCCATCTTTAAATTTCACAGCCTTTCAAATACTAGAGTTTTTTTGATAAGCCAAATTTGTTATTGCCGGAAGCTGAATCAGCTAGCAAGCAAAGCTATTAAAAGATTACTCACAAATTCATTTGTCATTTTTATTATGAGATAACATTACCTATCACATAAATGGGTTCAATAATTAATTCTGAGTTGTGAAGACTACATATGAGAATACAGTACAATGGTGAAACACACCAAGGATTAACCCCATCCACATTTCTCATCCCTGAATATGTTGGTGAAAGTCTGAATAGCTATTGCAGAGAGCCCTTCATTGGTTTCCAAGTGAAGCATAAAAAACCATTTACACACAATTTGGTGACTTTATTTTAAATTGCATTTAGCTATTACACAAGTTATATTAAAATTGTGTTAACTTTGTAGAAAAGCAAGCAAGGATGGAAAAGTCATGATACATCACAGGTGCTTAATGATAATAACAAATTGGATCAGTAGATGCCAGATGCTCGATGGTTGGTAATTATTGCCAAAAAGCAGATTGCTTGATGAAGAAAGCTGGATTAAGTTTTACTGAAGGCAGATATGCAGTAACCAAATGGGGGGATAACCCAAAACGGAATGTTTGGTAAGCCGTGATGGAACGCCAGACAAGCTGTAATAAAAATCTGAACAAGACCTCACTAATAGCCTGTTTGACAGTGAAAGCCGAAGATTGTAATTCTGTAGTGCTGAAGACCAAAAAGTACCAATTTTTCTCTCAAATTACAAGAGTAAAATTAGCATTACATGATAATTTGAGTGCAGTATCAAAATTATATTGTATAACTGTAGTGTGGCCATACAGTCAAGGTACCTAGGTAGAGTTTCTCTATCTAGCTACAAGAAGCTACTGATTCACACACACCTCAAAACATGCTCCTCTTCTACAGTGATATTTTTGTAATTTATCTTAAGAAAGTATATGCGAGATAATGCATTTGTATGTGCAAATGTTCAACAAATTTCGTTTGCCCATGTTTCCTGCATAGTCACTTTAGTACTAGAAAGTACATACATGTGAGATGAAAATTGATGTTTCTTTATATGATTTCTGCAAGAATGTAATTCTACTCATGGTAATTTACTGGCATCAGCATTTTTGTGCATTTGCCAAACAATTTTACTTGAATGCAGATTGGAAGACATGGAACAAATACAGAAAAAAAACTACACAAGACAACAAGTTTTCCAAGTTTATTTATAGAAATTCATGCAAATTACCAGTAATACAATCATTTAATTACTAATATTATTGTAGATCAGCTGCTCCTAACCGAACGCCTTATGCAAAGTGCACAGATGATGAAACATCCTCGCAATTATGTACAGACAACCGAACGCCCTAGCAAAAGCTGCTATTTATCTACTAATCCTCAGGAACCATCAACATGTTTTGCTTTGTAGTGACAATGTAAAACAAGCCTCAGGATCAAGGATAAGTTTTTCTCAATTTTTAGGTAATACATGATTGTATACCTATGGGCATGGGAAGGACACACCCACAACTAACTACATATTAAGTTATATTTAACTACCAAAGATCAACTCATGAATTAAGCCACCATGTAAAGTTCTGTCGATCCCTTCACATGACAGCAAAACTCATAGGATGATCTACCATCCTGGTGGCCTGCCAACAAAATTACAAGGAACACTTTCCAAGCACATCACCAGGAAATGAATCCCATTTCCTTCAGTAACTTGGCTAGTTTTGTTTCTGTTACCCTAAATAATTACTAAACCCTGTCTATCTGATAAAGTTTCCAGCCTGCTCTCTAAGAAAAAAACATTTAAAACACACCTGGAATCCAAATGAGATGATTGACAACCAGTTCCACAAGTTCCAGCAGATCTCCAAAGTTAGGATAGACAGAGCCACACACAAACAATTACAGTAAATTAAATTTTAATTTCTTAAGAATATTCTACCACTTTGTATAGATGCCTTATCACTTATTCAAATCAAAATACTCAAAGTTTTAGTGTAATTCTTGCCAATCAACTATTTTGTACTGGCCAATAGAGTTTCTTCTTTACTTAGTGTCTCCTGACATCTTAGATATACTGCTAGCACACCTATGGCCACAGAGAAATGGTTGGCAATTTGTTCACAAGTCAGCATCTAGCTGCAAATGATTAGGATGTACTTGGAACATTTAAATTCATGCTTTTTGATCTCCACAAAGAACCTGAACATTATCATTGCCATGGCATGGTTTAATTGTACTTTTCATAAAAGGCTATTTTTCTTTGCAATTGCTGCAGCAGAGTCTTAAAATAGAATAGCTCAATGAAGTATACAAACCTTAAACTGAGCCTCAATATCATAATTTTTCCTTTTAATATTGTATAAGTTAATTAAATAAGTAGATAAATTGTCTTCACCAGAAGACAACCTACCCTGAAGATTGTATCCCAGTGAAGGATGAATTCCACCAAGCTTGTTGATTTCCACCAGGAGATGATGGGTACAATTATACCCAGTTACCTATCCCAAGAAAAGCTATACCAGTTATGGAAGGAGTTGATCCTGTCACATATCTGGTATAACATTTCTTGTCCTGCCTGACTGCTCTACCCTAGCCATTCTACTCTAAAACATCACCTCCTAATTATTTTGCCACCAGGATTCTAACCTTTTGATTCCACTTTGTTTGCCATAAAATGTTGGTATCAATCCTGAGCTCCAACTCCATTAGATGTGAAAATATATCCTTGGATCCATAATCCAAATAGTATATAATCCAGCAAGTAAATGTCCTTTATTATCCAGTAATCCATGATAAATATACAGGGTTCTCCCATAACAGTTGCCAGTTTTGACATTAATAACTGCAGTACATTGCAGGGGTTTCAGGTTTGTTTTGTTTTTCCTTTAAGTTGAGTCAAACACATACTGTCATGTTGACTTCCTTAGTTGAGCAGGTATGCATTATTTAGGATTAAGTCTCCTTCACAGTAAAATTATACAAACAACTTCCTCCTCATAGTCAATCCAAAGGTATATTGATGATGTTTAATTGCTTGATTATTGGAACATAAATTTCAATGAGCACATTAGACAATTTCAGTATACCAGAAGTACAAACAAATCTGTTGGTTCCCTTATCAGAATACAATGACACTGAAAATGTTTGGGCTAACTAGCCACATATCTTTTCTAAAATTGCTTAACTTAATCATTTCAAGTCAATGCTCTTTTGAACAAAAACAATGGCCATTACTTTGTGCTGAGGAACAAATCAGGTTCATCAAACCAAGTGTTAGCCACAGTTATTCTCAATTTTGATCATTTCAGCACTAGTATGAAATCATATGCTTTTTGTTTTAATGAGTAGAACCCATGTAGGATTCTGGAGTCAATGAAGGCATTTCCTAATAATTCACACAAGGCCTGGCACATAATTATTTGATGTAAGAACAAAACAATGCTTTTCTTCAGTTTGTGGAATAAACCTTACTGAAGGGTTTTTCATGAAAAAAATCATGGTCCACAATTTAAAATTCTCTTTTCATCTGAAAAGTACTCTCATCAAAATACATGGGCACTATTAAATTTTTAGGGAGAACCCTGATTCTTGACATCTCAATGCAGATATTCCTAAACAACAAAAAGTTAACACCCATCAGCTTTTTTGCATTTATGTTGGTATGACAATATTATCTGTTCAAAATGTACCATTAAGTGTGTGCTCCATTGTAAAGTAATGGTTCTAACAGTGAAAATGATATTCTAAGATGCATATTTCAAGTAAAATGTGTAGAAATTCACCAATTCAATGAAACAGTGTTGTTTAGAACCTCTAAATAGCTGAAAATCCCACAAACAATACTCAAACAGCAAGTATTTGTAGCATTTAGTAGTTTTAGTTTCAAATGAATGAGCAAAGCCATGCACAAAACAATCAAACAAGTCCATGAAATACTTGTACCACTAATTTTGAACTGACTAGCTCATTGTACCAAAGGAAACTCCCTATACTACCAGTTCAGTGCTAGACAACTATTGTTTTCTTCAGCAACCAATATTTTGCTCCAATCCATTTAGCATCAAAGCTTAATGTTAAATGATAATAAAGTTGGGAATTTGCCAACTTCAAGCAAGCTAACAAACTAAAATACCAAATACTGGTACTTTGAAGGAGTTGTTTGTTAATTACAATTTAACCTACCAGTATAACAACTTGCTACTTGCCAGCATTCCACTGAAGTATGTTTACCAGATGAGTTGACATTGATTAGTTTTATTTTTTGTCATATTCCAAACCTAAAACAGAACAGAAATCATAATCATTGGGGTGTTCTCCCCTTGAATTTTATTCCTTTTTATAGTTTTGGGAATTCTCTTGATGATCCAGCATTCTTCTGGTCATTAAACCTATGAAGATAAAAATACAATTAGACAGTTATGCTAGTAAAGTAAACATACAACATGAGGTTAGCTATGGTTTCTCAATCAGTTCTTGAAAGATTTACATTATTTTGAAAAGCCTCAAAGTAGAAGAAAGAGATACATTTATTATTCAAGTACAACAATAACTACTTTTCTCATATCTACAAAGTTATATCCATTAACATAGATCACAGGACTAAACAAACTTAAATTTCACAACATCTCTTCAGAATTGTAACAAAATCAAACCTCAATCCTCTCCTTATTACCCAAATAGTATCTGTATTGAGAAGACATTTTAAATCACTATTGATCATTTTGCAAAATGGGTAATTTTAGAGTTTCACCAGCAATAATTATTATCTGAAGAATATAAACATCAATCACCATATGTGGTTAATATATAATTCACGATTTAGCATTAACAAATTCATGCAGTAGAATTCTAATAATTGTCATAACCACCAAGAAAAACACAGTTGAATCAATATCATTTTTATACACATTGGAATTATTTTATAGTTGCGCATGTCCATACAAGAACAGTTAAATCAAGATAACAAGACATCAACTTTATTTTGTATTTTTATTTGTTCATTTCAAGTCAACTAACAGAAACTGGAAATAAAAATTGTTCACTATGCACATACAATTGAACTGATACAAACCATTTGTTTTGCTTATTTTTGTTTCACCATGACCAACACTATTTATGAGGGTCATCATTGAATTGTTTGACATGAAAGAATGCCACTTGCATTATGCAAAATGTGATCAACAAATATGCAAACTTTAGATGATTTCTGAATATTCATCTAATTCACCATTCAAAAGAAAATTATTTGGCACAAGAAATGACATCAACTAAACTTGAATTTTATTTTAACACAGCGGATGTGACACCTCACACAATAGGGATTCATATTAAATTTTTAATATTCAGGAATCAATGTTTTAACTTATACTAAGAACATGAGATCAACAACAACTGAGAAACCTTCATTTTATTTAGTCCCATATCTCTGGATTTTTAACTAATTTACAGTGTTCAAAATAAAGAAATGGCTGGTTAATTATGTTTCACACTAACAGTGACTGAAAAAACTTTTTTTAGATCATGCACAAGCTATTTACAACTTAGTAAATATGTTATACAAAGAACCACTAGAATGCTGGAAAGGTGACAGAGAGGTAAGGAGTTTTCATTTGAAGATAATTATAAAATTTGCCTTGTCATTAAATAATTAAGAATAAATTAGTTTAGATGTTCACATATGATTATAAATAGAGATTTTGGGCTCTGTATGTCAGGTGTATTTGTGATTTTAGTGAACTATAAAGATGCACATAAATAAAACTTTCTGGAATTCAGACCAGGAATCACTGAAGATGCATGTTCCAAAATTGGTATTTTTGTCAATTTACAAATTTCAGGATGACTGAAGGTTTAATTGACAATGAAAGTTCAACCACTTCACATTCAGTGTATTACAGAGAAACCTTATTCCCTAGCATTTTGTTATGCCACTTTCAGGGCAATTTGTTCAAAAAAGTTCATTCACTTGTCAATTTCAGTCAGGCAGTTTTGCATGTAGAAAACATGTATCTTACATACTGATGTGAAAACATCCTGGTAATAGTGTAGAGTGATTTATATTCTGCATTTTATTTCTGGTTCAGGATTTGTTTCTATTGTTTACAAAGAATTTCCATTGTACTGATTCATACTTATTAAACATGCTCCTCTCCTATAGTGATATTTTTGTAATTTATTTTAGGAAAGTATATGCAAGATAATGCATTTGTATGTGCAAATGTTCAACAAATTTCGTTTGCCCATGTTTCCTGCATAGTCACTTTAGTACTAGAAAGTACATACATGTGAGATGAAAATTGATGTTTCTTTATATGATTTCTGCAAGAATGTAATTCTACTCATGGTAATTTACTGGCATCAGCATTTTTGTGCATTTGCCAAACAATTTTACTTGAATGCAGATTGGAAGACATGGAACAAATACAGAAAAAAAACTACACAAGACAACAAGTTTTCCAAGTTTATTTATAGAAATTCATGCAAATTACCAGTAATACAATCATTTAATTACTAATATTATTGTAGATCAGCTGCTCCTAACCGAACGCCTTATGCAAAGTGCACAGATGATGAAACATCCTCGCAATTATGTATAGACAACCGAACGCCCTAGCAAAAGCTGCTATTTATCTACTAATCCTCAGGAACCATCAACATGTTTTGCTTTGTAGTGACAATGTAAAACAAGCCTCAGGATCAAGGATAAGTTTGATTTTCTCAATTTTTAGGTAATACATGATTGTATACCTATGGGCATGGGAAGGACACACCCACAACTAACTACATATTAAGTTATATTTAACTACCGAAGATCAACTCATGAATTAAGCCACCATATCAAGTTCTGTCGATCCCTTCACATGACAGCAAAACTCATAGGATGATCTACCATCCTGGTGGCCTGCCAACAAAATTACAAGGAACACTTTCCAAGCACATCACCAGGAAATGAATCCCATTTCCTTCAGTAACTTGGCTAGTTTTGTTCCTGTTACCCTAAATAATTACTAAACCCTGTCTATCTGATAAAGTTTCCAGCCTGCTCTCTAAGAAAAAACCATTAAGAACGCACCTGGAATCCAAATGAGATGATTGACGACCAGTTCCACGAGTTCCAGCAGATCTCCAAAGTTAGGATAGACAGAGCCACACACAAACAATTACAGTAAATTAAATTTAATTTCTTAAGAATATTCTACCACTTTGTATAGATGCCTTATCACTTATTCAAATCAAAATACTCAAAGTTTTAGTGTAATTCTTGCCAATCAACTATTTTGTACTGGCCAATTAAGAGTTTCTTCTTTACTTAGTGTCTCCTGACATCTTAGATATACTGCTAGCACACCTATGGCCACAGAGAAATGCTTGGCAATTTGTTCACAAGTCAGCATCTAGCTGCAAATGATTAGGATGTACTTGGAACATTTAAATTCATGCTTTTTGATCTCCACACAGAACCTGAACATTATTGTTGCCATGGCATGGTTTAATTGTACTTTTCATAAAAGGCTATTTTTCTTTGCAATTGCTGCAGCAGAGTCTTAAAATAGAACAGCTCAATGAAGTATACGAACCTTAAACTGGGCCTCAATATCATAATTTTTCCTTTTAGTATTATATAAATTAATTAAATAAGTAGATAAATTGTCTTCACCAGAAGACAACCTACCCTGAAGATTGTATCCAGTGAAGGATGAATTCCACCAAGCTTGTTGATTTCCACCAGGAGATGATGGGTACAATTATACCCAGTTACCTATCCCAAGAAAAGCTATACCAGTTATGGAAGGAGTTGATCCTGTCACATATCTGGTATAACATTTCTTGTCCTGCCTGACTGCTCTACCCTAGCCATTCTACTCTAAAACATCACCTCCTAATTATTTTGCCACCAGGATTCTAACCTTTTGATTCCACTTTGTTTGCCATAAAATGTTGGTATCAATCCTGAGCTCCAACTCCATTAGATGTGAAAATATATCCTTGGATCCATAATCCAAATAGAATATAATCCAGCAAGTAAATGTCCTTTATTATCCAGTAAATCCATGATAAATATACAGGGTTCTCCCATAACAGTTGCCAGTTTTGACATTAATAACTGCAGTACATTGCAGGGTTTTCAGGTTTGTTTTGTTTTTCCTTTAAGTTGAGTCAAACACATACTGTCTTGTTATGACTTCCTTAGTTGAGCAGGTATGCATTATTTAGGATTAAGTCTCCTTCACAGTAAAATTATACAAACAACTTCCTCCTCATGGTCAATCCAAAGGTATATTGATGTTTAATTGCTTGATTATTGGAACATAAATTTCAATGAGCAGATTAGACAATTTCTGCATACCAGAAGTACAAACAAATCTGTTGGTTCCCTTATCAGAACACAATGACGCTGAAAATGTTTGGGCTAACTAGCCACATATCTTTTCTAAAATTGCTTAACTTAATCATTTCAAGTCAATGCTCTTTTGAACAAAAACAATGGCCATTACCATGTGCTGAGGAACAAACCAGGTTCATCAAACCAGGTGTTAGCCACAGTTATTCTCAATTTTGATCATTTCAGCACTAGTATGAAATCATATGCTTTTTGTTTTAATGAGTAGAACCCATGTAGGATTCTGGAGTCGATGAAGGCATTTCCTAATAATTCACACAAGGCCTGGCTCATAATTATTTGATGTGAGAACAAAACAATGCTTTTCTTCAGTTTGTAGAATCTTACTAAAGTGTTTTTGATGAAAAAATCATGATGCACAATTTAAAATTCTCTTTTCATCTGAAAAGTATTCTCATCAAAATACATGGGCACTATTAAATTTTTAGGGAGAACCCTGATTCTTGACATCTCAATGCAGATATCCCTAAACAACAAAAAGTTGACACCCATCAGCTTTTTTGCATTTATGTTGGTATGACAATATTATCTGTTCAAAATTTACCATTAAGTGTGTGCTCCATTGTAAAGTAATGGTTCTAACAGTGAAAATGATATTCTAAGATGCATATTTCATATAAAATGTGTAGAAATTCACCAATTCAATGAAACAGTGTTGTTTAGAACCTCTAAATAGTTGAAAATCCCACAAACAATACTCAAACAGCAAGTATTTGTACCATTTAGTAGTTTTAGTTTCAAATGAATGAGCAAAGCCATGCACAAAACAATCAAACAAGTCCACGAAATACTTGTACCACTAATTTTCAACTGACTAGATCATTGTACCAAAGAAAACCCCCTATACTACCAGTTCAGTGCCAGACAACTATTGTTTTCTTCAGCAAGCAATATTTTGCTCCAATCCATTTAGCATCAAAGCTTAATGTTAAATGATAACAATGTAGGGAATATGCCAACTTCAAGCAAGCTAACAAACTAAAATACCAAATACTGGTACTTTGAAGGAGATGTTTGTTAATTACAATTTAACCTACCAGTATAACAACTTGCTACTTGCCAGCATTCCACTCAAGTATGTTTACCAGATGAGTTGACATTGATTAGCTTTATTTTTTGTCATATTCCAAACCTAAAACAGAACAGAAATCATAATCATTGGAGTGTTGTCCCCTTGAATTTTATTCCTTTTTATAGTTTTGGGAATTCTCTTGATGATCCAGCATCGTTCTGGTCATTAAACCTATTAAGATAAAAATACAATTAGACAGTTATGCTAATGAAGTAAACATACAACATGAGGTTAGCTATTGTTTCTCAATCAGTTCTTGAAAGATTTACATTATTTTGAAAAGCCTCAAAGTAGAAGAAAGAGATACGTTTATTATTCAAGTACAACAATAACTACTTTTCTCATATCTACAAAGTTATATTCATTGACATAGATCACAGGACTAAACAAACTTAAATTTCACAACATCTCTTCAGAATTGTAACAAAATCAAACCTCAATCCTCTCCTTATTACCCAAATAGTATCTGTATTGAAACGACATTTTTGCATTTTTGGTCACCTTTTAAATCACTATTGATTATTTTGCAAAATGGCTAATTTTAGAGTTTCACCAACAATTATTATCTGAAGAATATAAACATCAATCACCATATGTGGTTAATATTTAATTCACAATTTAGCATTAACAAATTCATGCAGTAGAATTCTAATAATTGTCATAACCACCAAGAAAAACACAGTTGAATTAATATAATTTTTATACACATTGGAATTATTTTATAGTTGCGCATGTCCATACAAGAACAGTTAAATCAAGATAACAAGACATCAACTTTATTTTGTATTTTTATTTGTTCATTTCAAGTCAACTAACAGAAACTAGAAATAAAAATTGTTCACTATACACATACAATTGAACAGATACAAACCATTTGTTTTGCTTATTTTTGTTTCACCATGACCAACACTATTTATGAGGGTCATCATTGAATTGTTTGACATGAAAGAATGCCACTTGCATTATGCAAAATGTGATCAACAAATATGCAAACTTTAGATGATTTCTGAATATTCATCTAATTCACCATTCAAAAGAAAATTATTTGGCACAAGAAATGACATCAGCTAGACTTGAATTTTATTTTAACACAGCGGATGTGACACCTCACACAATAAGGATCCTTGTTAACTTTTTAATATTCAGGAATCAATGTTTTAACTTATACTAAGAACATGAGATCAACAACAACTGAGAAACCTTCATTTTATTTAGTCCCATATTTCTGGATTTTTAACTAATTTACAGTGTTCAAAATAAAGAAATGTCTGGTTATGTTTCACACTCACAGTGACTGAAAAAACTTTTTTTAGATCATGCACAAGCTATTTACAACTTAGTACAGATGTTATACAGAGAACCACTAGAATGTTGGAAAGGTGACAGAGAGATAAAGAGTTTTCATTTGGAGATAATTATAAAATTTGCCTTGTCATTAAATAATTAAGAATACATTAGTTTAGATGTTCACATATGATTATAAATAGAGATTCTGGGCTCTGGATGTCAGATGTATTTGTGATTTTAGTGAACTATCAAGATGCACATAAATAAAACTGTCTGGAATTCAGACCAGTGATCAATAAAATGCATGTTCCAAAATTGGTATTTCATTGTTAATTTACAAATTTCAGGATGATTGAAGGTTTAATGACAATGAAGGTTCAACCACTTCACATTCAGTGTATTACAGAGAAACCTTATTCCCTAGCATTGTGTTATGCCACTTTCAGGGCAATTTGTTCACAAAAAGTTCATTCACTTGTCAATTTCACTGTCAGGCAGTTTTCCATGTAGAAAACACGTATCTTACATACGGATGTGAAAACTTCCTGGTAATAGTGTAGAGTGATTTATATTCTGCATTTTATTTTTGGTTCAGGATTTGTTTCTATTGTTTACAAAGAATTGTACTGATTCATACTTATTAAACATGCTCCTCTCCTATAGTGATATTTTTGTAATTTATTTTAGGAAAGTATATGCAAGATAATGCATTTGTATGCACAAATGTTCAACAAGTTTGGTTTGCCCATGTTTCCTGCATAGTCACTTTAGTACTAGAAAGTACATACATGTGAGATGAAAATTGATGTTTCTTTATATGATTTCTGCAACAATGTAATTCTACTCATGGTAATTTACTGGCATCAGCATTTTTGTGCATTTGCCAAACAATTTTACTTGAATGCAGATTCGAAGACATGGAACAAATATAGAAAAAAAACTACACAAGACAACAAGCTTTTCAAGTTTATTTATAGAAATTCATGCAAATTACCAGTAATACAATCATTTAATTATTAATATTATTGTAGATCAGCTGCTCCTAACCAAATGCCTTATGCAAAGTGCACAGATGATGAAACATCCTCACAATTATGTAAAGACAACCGAATGCCCTAGCAAAAGCTGCAATTTATCTACTAATCCTCAGGAACCATCAACATGTTTTGCTTTGTAGTGACAATGTAAAACAAGTCTCAGGATCAAGGATAAGTTTGATTTTCTCCAGTTTTAGGTAATACATGATTGTATACCTATGGGCATGGGAAGGACACACCCACAACTAACTACATATTAAGTTATATTTAACTACCGAAGATCAACTCATGAATTAAGCCACCATATCAAGTTCTGTCGATCCCTTCACATGACAGCAAAACTCATAGGATGATCTACCATCCTGGTGGCCTGCCAACAAAATTACAAGGAACACTTTCCAAGCACATCACCAAGAAATGAATCCCATTTCCTTCAGTAACTTGGCTAGTTTTGTTCCTGTTACCCTAAATAATTACTAAACCCTGTCTATCTGATAAAGTTTCCAGCCTGCTCTCTAAGAAAAAACCATTAAGAACGCACCTGGAATCCAAATGAGATGATTGACGACCAGTTCCATGAGTTCCAGCAGATCTCCAAAGTTAGGATAGACAGAGCCACACACAAACAATTACAGTAAATTAAATTAAATTTAATTTCTTAAGAATATTCTACCACTTTGTATAGATGCCTTATTACTTATTCAAATCAAAATACTCAGAACGTTTTAGTGTAGTTCTTGCCAATCAAGTGTTTTGTACTGGCCAATTAAGAGTTTTCTTTTGTTACTTAGTATCTCCTGACATCTCAGATTTTCTGCTAGCACACCTATGGCCACAGAGAAATGCTTGGCAATTTGTTCACAAGTCAGCATCTAGCTGCAAATGAGTAGGATGTGCTTGAAACATTTAAATTCATGCTTTTTGATCTCCGGACAGCACCACCATTATCATTACCATGGCATGGTTTAATTGTACTTTTCATAAAAGGCCATTTTTCTTTGCAATTTGCTGCAGCAGAGTTTTAAAATAATATAGCTCAATGAAGTATACAGGAACTTTAAACTGGGCCTCAATATCATAATTTTTCCTTTTAATATTATATAAATTAATTAAATAAACAGATCAATTGTCTTCACCACAAGACAACCTACCCTGAAGATTGTATCCAGTGAAGGACGAATTCCACCAAGCTTGTTGATTTCCACCAGGAGATGATGGGTACAATTATACCCAGTTACCTATCCCAAGAAAAGCTATACCAGTTATGGAAGGAGTTGATCCTGTCACATATCTGGTATAACATTTCTTGTCCTGCCTGACTGCTCTACCCTAGCCATTCTACTCTAAAACATCACCTCCTAATTATTTTGCCACCAGGATTCTAACCTTTTGATTCAACTTTGACCTTTTGATTCCACTTTGTTTGCCATAAAATGTTGGTATCAATCCTGAGCTCCAACTCCATTGGATGAGAAAATATATCCTTGGATCCATAATCCAAATAGAATATAATCCAGCAAGTAAATGTCCTTTATTATCCAGTAAATCCATGATAAATATACAGGGTTCTCCCATAACAGTTGCCAGTTTTGACATTAATAACTGCAGTACATTGCAGGGGTTTCAGGTTTGTTTTGTTTTTCCTTTAAGTTGAGTCAAACACATACTGTCATGTTATGACTTCCTTAGTTGAGCAGGTATGCATAATTTAGGATTAAGTCTCCTTCACAGTAAAATTATACAAACAACTTCCTCCTCATGGTAAATCCAAAGTTACATTGATAGAGTTTAATTGCTCAATTATTGGAACAAATTTCAATGAGCACATTAGACAATTTCTGCATACCAGAAATATAATCAATCTGTTGGTTCACTTATCAGAACACAACACTGAAAATCAATGAGAAAATGAAAATGTTTGGACTATAACTAGCCACATATCATTTCTAAAATGTCTAAACTTAATCATTTCAAAGTCAATGCTCTTTTGGACAATAACAATTAATGGCCTTTACCATGTGCTGAGGAGCAAAGCAGGTTCAAAACTAGTATTAGCAACAGTTATTCTCAATTTTGATCATTTCAGCACTGGTATGAAATCATAGGCCTTTTGTTTTACTTGGTAGTACCTTTATGCTTGATTCTAGGGTCAATGAAGGTGTTTCCTAACTTTAAAATAATTCAGACAAGGCCTGGGACATATTTGATGTAAGTACAAAACACAAATGCCTTTCTTCAGTTTGTAAAATGAAACTTAATTAAGTTTTTTTTAATGAGAAAGCCATGATGGGCAATTTAAAAGTCTCTTTTCATCTGAAAAGAACCCTCATCAAAATATATGGGTAGTATTAAAAACTTTAAGGGAGAACCCTGATTCTTGACATCTCAATGCAGATATCCCTAAACATAACAAAAGGTTAAGTTAAAACCCATCGGCTTTTTTTCATTTATGTTGGTATGATAATATCATCTGTTCAACATGTACCATTAAGTGTGTGTGCCATTATAAAGTAATGTGTCTAACAGTGACAAAGATATTCCAAGATGAGTATTTTAAGTAAAATGTCGAAATTTACCAATTCAACGAAACAGGATGTTTAGAACCTCTAAATAGCTGAAGAGCGCACAAACAATACTCAAACAGCAAGTATTCGTGGCATTTAATAGTTATAGTTTCAAATGAATGAGCAAAGTCATGCACAAAATAATCAAACAAGACCGTGAAATACTTATGAACAACCTAATTTTTTTTGTGTAATTATTGACTCTAATCAAAATACAAGATTGTACCATTAATTTTTGAACTGACAAGCTCCTTGGATCGACAACTAAGTCTTCTTCAGCAAGCAATATTTCGCTCGAATCCATTTAGCATCAAAGCTTCGGTCTCAAGACCACAAAATAAGTCCTTTAGTTCAAAAATAAGCATTCAATCACTCTTTCGGAGGAGAATGAAATAATTACCGGGATATCTTGAGGTGTTTTAGTAACGTACATATTTTGAAAGACACGTGGGCAGTGCACGCGCTACAGGTCGAAGTTCACTTCGGACATAAGCGGTATTATCTACCGAAGATATTCAAGTTAACGTTTTTCAAGTAAAAAGGGACAGCCAGTGTCGTTTGTTGATGCACCAGAAAACCTAAGGGTGAAACCCGAAGCAAGTCGGTGGACAACCTCCTAGTCAAACGAAGTTTACACCTCAAGTAGCACACGAATTTAGGAAAATAATCTCACGAAACGCCTTCGAGGTTGGTTTGACTTTTATTCTTGTTCGAAAAACACGTTTTAAGTCCGAAGAAACTTATAAATTGAGTGTAAATTTGGTCGTGTACAGCTGGGTCGTAACGAACGTGTACGCAAATGGCGGACTTATTAGAAATTAGAAAGTTTTCGAATAAAAATTCTGAAAAAAATTCAAAAAGGTCCCACCGAATTCCTCAAAAAGTGTTTCTGTCATTTGGAGAGAAGAACAACGAAGAACTAACGAAACTGAATTCAAAACTGCGACAGGAACGAAGCGGTCGTGTATACCAGCTACCGAACAAGAGTCGACTGAGAATGCTAACATTTCTCGGCAAAATTTTGTCGAAAATTACGCAGAAAAACTCTTGAAAGGTTGATAGTACTTCGAAAGACAAATTTCCTGAATTGTAGCTGCAGGAGCAACAAAAAAAGCGAGAAAAACCGAGCACAAACTTTCAACAACCTACTGGTGCGGGACGGACCATGTCAGTTCAACGGAAAATTCAACACGGTAAACAACAACGTGAACACATACCTCACAACGTCTCGTTGAAGACTTCAAGGCCATCGTTCTTTACTCTTCATAGCTGAGGGAGTGGAATTAAGGCAAAAAAAACCGTCCAGCAATGGCGTACAAATTTTCCTCTTCTTTCTTCCCCAAAGACAACCGAACTAAGTGAAGAAGGTGAATTTTGCACATTGTGGCGGCTTTTCGGTTCTCCATCCTCATTGGCCGACATTATAATTTTGACAGTTGTGATTGGCTAATGTTGACAAGTATTGTTCTACATGATTTGTAGTCCGATTGGTTGAGTTTTTTGACCAATGAAACTGAAATATAGCACTTTTCAATGATCCTCCAGCTCAGAAATGGTGGATTCTGATTCAAAGTTGTGTTTCTTTATTGTACTGAATGCGAAAATATGAAGCTAAGGAGTGACCATTCTTCACCTCAAACTTTATAGAAATGAAACTTAATTCCGTATCAATAGTGAACTACCGTGAAACTCGACTTCCTAAGTTCCTTTCCAGTAAAATATGGGATATTAGTCGAAATTCAAAACAAACACAAATTGTTCAAATATACATTTGGCTACAAATGAACAATTATATTCACTTCCCCATTGAACTTATCAGCAGTATTAAATCGAATTAAAAATCTTTTCAAGAAACATTGTAAGAAAATTGGAGTTAATACAAGTAAAGGTCCATATCCAAGATTGATATATCATTCAAGTATGTATCCTCTCTAAACATAAGAATTGGATCGTCTTTAAAACCTTCTCCATTTAAAAATATACTTGTGGAATGCTATAGAAATAAAACCGTTTAACAAACTACCTGCAGTTAATGGTACAATACTTTGAAGTAAGAACAGTCACATTGTACATTTATAAAGGAATGGGGCATCAAAATAATCATCGAGGAAGGTCAAAAATCGACATGACAAGCTTAATTAATGATAGAAAACTGGGCGGACCTCTGTGAAGACACCAGTCACAGTTGCCACAGGAAGTAAACTGCACCTTTTTGATCCGGTCAAGTTAACAAGCTCGTACCCTTGAAGCTTTGGCTTGTTTGAGCCAAAAATATCACTATTTTTTTCAATCTCATGTCCGCATTTTGACCACAAGAGAAACATACGAAGGTGTTTTGCTAGGTTGTATTACAATTCGTCCAAGTTTCGAGGCTAACCTTCACTTATTTCTTGGATAATTATTCAACAACAAAAAAGTGTTCATGTTTCAAATTACAGCGAGATACCATTGAAATTTTATTGTTTCTTGCAGTTCAAGCCGAGTTAAGTTTTTCAGATTCAGAGGATCTCTCAGTGGGTTCGAGTTCTGCCAGGAGTTCGGAGTTTTCCTCAGTCTCATAAATTTAACAAAGTTTAAACAGCATGAACCAACGAAGTTTTAAAATAGGTGTTGTCTAAAATGTTTTGTCTCAGTATATTGACGGACCCTTGGTGTGAGCCATCATTTTCGCACATTTTCCCTGTCCTGGAGGCAAAAGCATAAACTCTCGTTTTATACAAGAAATCCCCTTTCCTTCCTTCCCTTCAGAAACTGATTGTTCTAATCCTACCCTCATTGAGAATGCAAGACCACGCCCAGACAGGGATACGTGAATTACTGAGGACACAAGTGAATATGTACACTACAGTTCACAAATTACTTGAAATAGTAAACCAAGGGCATTGAAAATACCGGACTTCTTTGAAGCTAGCATTTTTCATACCTGAGGAGACAACATACTACCGGAGGCACTTGCGATGCAGGTCCCTGCCATTGAATGTACCTCTACGCTATTTTTATAGGAGTATCCGTTGACGTTCACAATTTAAAGTTCGTTTACATCTTCAAGGCACGTCAGGCTGACAGACAGACAGGCAGACAGATAGACAGGCAGACAGATAAACAGACAGATAGACAGACAGATAGATTAGATAGATAGATTTTATTTTGACACGGTAGTTCTATCAGAAGTAAAAATGACATCAATTTCTAAATCTGTTCTACATAGAAGCCGTGTGTAAAAACTAACTGTATTTACAATTTTTTTTTGAATTCCCCAGTATGGCCTTGCTTGAGGAAGATTTAGCGTGGACTTAACGTTGTAAATAAACTTTCAGCCTTTTGTAGATTACTTTAGTACTAATTTCTAAATTAGATTAACAATTACAAGTATGAATGATTAATGAAATGGATAACAAGGCATATAAGTCCCTTTTAACGCCTATATTCCAGATAGGTAATATGTTCTAAGCTGTTCCACTGTCTCTATAAAATTAACATGCTTCTATAATACCCCCTTATTTCATTGTTTAGTTTTTCATTCTGGAACTCTCTGAGCAGATACCGAGTCTACCCTGCAATGAATCCGCGTCTGGAACGCATGAAATACGAGGATTGGAAATTCATTCCTTCGCTAATAAATCTTTAACAGGATTCCGTTCCCTTAGACGACTAATTTTTACCGAATTTTCTTTCAGTGAGTCTGGATTCATGTTCGAGAATAAATTCACACCTGTAAAAACATGCAAGCATCTTCCCTTTCTCAAGCAATCTTCTAAGGACTCCAACAACCTCAGCATTACTTTTTGTAATAATTTTCTGTTCCACTCATTTCTTTTCGGATGTTCAAAAATCTCTCGCAAGACAATCATTTTCAAATGATAGTATGGAAGGTCGACTGCTTTAGCTCCACTCATTCGTAAATCGTTGAACATTCTAAGCAAAAAAACGCAATCGTCTGCACATTGAAATGCGTTTGACAACAAAATCCTTCTTTCTATGTCATTAAATGTAATCCGCCAGAATTCGCCCTGGTTTAAATCATCTGGTCTTGCTACCAAATGAATCCCTCCTTTAACAAGAAATTTGTCAAGAACTGATTTTGAATTTCTGGTAACTCCTTCTTTCAAACATTCGAAGTTTTTACAGAATTCGTTAACTCTGATGGATGGAAACAGTTTTATTTGATATACATTGCCGTCTGAAAGCTGGATGCGCAAACTATCCATGTTCTGGTCTCGAAACAGGCTGACAAAAGCAGTTCCTCTTTCACAATTGACGTCATGCACGGCTTGAACCAGTAACGTCGAGAAGCACTGGAGCAGTTTAGTTGAATCAAGATAAAGTTGACCAGACGAAGAGTGTGAGCAAATATCTTGCCAACAAGGACCGTCATACCTAGAGCAATCATAAAAGTAAATCTCGGTAAAAATAAAAAGTGAAGTGAAAAATTTCTTTTTTTTATACTGGATAACCCTATCACCTATTCAAGCTGTTCTCCCAAGAGTTCCAGTAAGGGCAGTGCTTTTTTTTAAGGAATTTTCACTGGGAAGGGCAAAAGTAAAAATTGCTCTGAAATATGACATGTCAAATTTGCGGCTAGCGTAGCCCGTCCACCTGAGTGGTGCGAGTTGGGGAGGTTAGGAATGTGTGGAAAACTTCCTCTCAAAGGGGCTCCTGGGAGGGGTGTGTTTTCAGTTTAAAATTCGCAGAAAAAAAAAGTAAAAAACACATTTTGAGGAAACGTCATCAAACTGATTTAGTGAGTGCGGCATGGAGAGAGGCGGGAAAAAAATCGAAAATTATTCGTGAAAAAAATAACACTTAGGTGATATAAACGCACGCATAAGATAGGGTTTGATTTTATCAGGCTAGTTCATACAATAAATTTTTCTTTTTGAATGAATAGAAGAACTGATTGATCAACATTCTTCAGCAAATCAGAACTTAAGGAAATTTTCCCTTTACTTGTAAACGTGGAAAATTAAACAGCAAATAATTTTCCCAATTCCCAGGGACCGAAGTACGTAGGCTAGGGGGGCAAATCTGATCACTGGGGGGCATTTGCCCCCCCCCCCCCCCAGATATATAGTTAAAAAAGGCCCTGAGTAAGGGCCATCAGAGGTGGAACTCTGAACCTCTGAACCTTGGGTCCTGGGAACCTCAGTTTGCGAGTTCCGAGTTCCGAGTTTCGTGCTCGGAGTTCGTAGTTCAGAGTTCCGAGCTCCGAGTTCTGGAACTCGAAGGTCTCGGCATCCTTAATTTACTGTGCCATGCCAAATACTTGGCAAAACGTTGAGATAAATTATTGTGGATGTTGAAAATCAATATAAGTTAAAGACTATACACTTGGAAATATCAATAAGTACATATTTCTGGTACGTGGTTAAATTGAGGTAAATTGGAAATAAATGTTTTCACTATATTAAACCATTGGTTGATGGGCCTTGAAAGGTGTGTTAGTGATCGCCTACCTGCCCACAAAACCATCATGGAGTCGAACCTTTACTCTTCCCGGTATATCATCTTCCACAATAACCAATGACTCAAGAGGAACATGTTTCAGGGAGCACAGCACGTTTACCACATGAGCAGATTCAAGGTCACATCGACAATCATCGAATGAAAATGGATCAAAATCGAACCTGACGTCAAGGTCACCTAGCGCTCGGAACACATCGATGACATGTGCAGACAGTTCTTCAAAAACATCACGCCACCGCGCCTTTTCTTTGTTCAGTCGATGGTAGATAAACTCTTCAATCTTCACCTCATCATCCCTGAGTGGAGAAATGAACAGGATAAACATGGCTTTTCAACAAGTGTTATTAAACCTTTTCCCCCCAATCTACAAATTTTAATTGGTCAAAACGAGTCGGAGAATTCTCGGTATCTGCAATTTTCGTATAACAACGTTTAATAACCTTTACTGGAAAGACGTCATCACGAGCTTGATAAGTTGTTTTTTTCACAATTTTATCAGCTAAAATATACCCACGCTTAGGCATATTTATTAATTGTATCCCTGAAGATGTTGTGATTTATACAACAAAACGTCAGAATAAATTTTATCATGCCTTTACTTCGCATTTTATGCTGGGCTTTAATATTTCTTACAAGACTACGCTTCCCGCCTGGCCAATCTCTGGCTGATGTGATTGGTGAATTTGACTAGCACTTGCCGCATTCTTTTCAATCACTCATAGCCCCGGTAAAATCCCACATCCGCTGCTGATAACACGGTTTTCTTAAGACCAAACAGCAGTAAATAAACTATATTCGATAACAATTGTAAATCAGTCAGTAAGATATGCTTGTGCTGCCAGTAGATACAGTCGCAGCCTCTCATATCCCTTAGTATTCCCATCTTTAATTTTAATCGCCACCATCAGCAAAACACAAAGTTTACAATGGTAATCGAAGTTCGGAAAAAGATCTGGGTTCCGAAAGAAGTTTGAGCAGATGAGTAAGAGATCGTTGGGACAAAATTTAGTGCAAGTAAATGTATTCAGAAGTAACTCTTCAGTAACCTAGTTTCGTCATAATATCCGTAAACTAAACCAAAACTAGTGCCATTTGCTCAACTGTCATTCCATCCAGATATTTTTATACCATGGCACACCAAATTAGATCATCAAACACTTGTAGGTAAAGATCTTTGGACCAGATTCACGCCTTCGTTTTATGTAGTTTCGTTTGACAACCCGTCCCTTGTTTACGACATTCACCACAAAATAAACACAAACCTTGCCTTTGATGGTTTATCTGTGTCCTAAAATTATATTATTAAAACTACATTCTATACCGACACTCACTTTTTCTTAGTCTTCTTGACTTTTCCGAATGAATTTTTCAGCAAGCTGATACTGGTCATGACTTCGAGTGAAGCTTGCACACCAAAGTGTCCTTCAATTTTGACGGTCATTGAAAATGAGATATTTTATAAATTGGCGCAAGATCGTGATCTACATAATATATCGCAGGAAGTCAACAGGATGGACAACTGACGCAAGAACGGAGGAAGGGGGAGATTCATTGTTTGGTGACGTGAGTAGCGTTTGTGCAAGGAAGGAATTGTCACAGCAGGATTCTCTGTTTGCGGAACGAGAGAGAAAAAGAGAGAGAGAGAGTAGAAAGTAAAAAAGGCACGCAAAAATCCGACAATCTGTATTCGTATTCAGACTGTAAGACTCGGAGTTATTTGTGACGGGTTTTATGTGCAATATCAAAAAATATTGGCCAGCAGTTAATTTTTAACACTTCCCGCCTGGTACCTGAGAAATAAAGGTCGAAAAATCCATAGAAACTTCATTGTGATCTACTTCTTGTGTAGCTCGAGTGATTGGAACCGAAACCACAGAAATTAAGGTGGTTCTATACATTTAATATTTCAAAAAGTCGATTTTTTGGAATTATGAAATTTAACATTATTAAACATTACCTTTTCATTCCTCGTTGCTATTTTCTTGATTTCGACAACACAAAAGGATTAAATATTGAAAAGAAATTAGCAAACCGCCATAGCAACGAATTGTTATTGTCAAATTGTTATCACTGGACTGTTTCTACAACGTAGGTTTTAGACCCAATGATTCTTAAACACCCCTCCCTCCTTATTGTAAGATTTAAATCCATTTTACTGTGTATTAAATCAAATATTTCCACTTTTCAAAGCCATCAAAACAGCCTTGTTTCGCATCGGCCATCTTGGATTTACTTTCAAAGAGCTTCTCTCAAAATCGTTGATTTAAGTCGCAAATATTTTTATACGAGATGTCTAAACAACGTCTGTAGTCCCCTTTGTTTACATAAGCAAGAAATAAAAATTGTAAATGTATGTAGAAATAAGTAGTGAATAAACAAGTAGAGAGGACTGTGCAATAATTCCTGGAAGAAGATTGAAATACGTAGAATCGATGAGGTGACCAGCGGTCGGCCGTGATTTTGGCGCGCATTTGATTGTTTTCTTTGCGAGAGACGTTGGTAATGGCGGTCAGTCGCACGATTTGTGGCTGGTTCGTCAAGCATGAAATTTGGCTCCTGCATAACAGTCGCAGCTGGCCTAAGGGACATCATGTAAAGTCCGAGGATGGCCGATCTGCCAGAAGCCTTTCAAAGAATCGAGAGGTACCTTTATTTGTCGAGATTTCGTTCCCGACATGGGCGTTCAAGGCAGAGGCGCGACTGAGAGTCGTAATAGGTTTAGGGCTGTAGGTGTGTGAAAAAATTTTTTGAAAAATTTAGAGTGGCATATCTTTTAGATATGTAGGTAGGTCTCTCACCTAGGATATGTTTGGCTTTGTGGTTTCGAGCCCAAATTAGAGTTAGTATAAGATATATTATATGAAAGGGGGGAAGGTGGGTGCTGTCGAAGATATATAGAATTACCCATAATGTAATAGAGGCATAACATGGCTATAGAGTGATGAGGCTATGCCATCCATGTACACAAGGGCGTCTTATGCGTTATCACTGCATGCTATCGTGCACACCTCCACAATAAGCGAATCAGTGCGATTGTTTACAGGATTGGTAACATGATTGGGCTGCAGTAAATGTCATAAAGAAACTAGGGATGGAGCCAGGAAAGTACTTTATAGATGGAATGGAAAAAGCTGACAAGAGACGAGTTCTGAAAGCATATTATAATAACCGGGACTCAGCAAAACAGAAAAGAAAAGTTATCCGTGGCAAAAGAAAAAAGAAAAATGACAAGTCAGTAGAGCATGAAGGGAAAACATATGAGGCTGAGCCTTTTAGACTAGTATAAGTCCACACATTACTGTCTGAGACATTTCATTGGTATTATCCTAGTAACAAAAAGAATGTTCTACTTTAAAGTTGTTTTTCTCAACTTAACAAAGTCGGCCAATTACCAATATTTCATGCAAGGTCTCTCAAAGAATGTGTAAGTAATTACTATGAAACTTTCAGGAATTATAAAATATGCATGTAGCTAGGAGATGAACCAAAAGAATCTAATTCTGCTGCATAATCACGAAATAATTTACTCTTAAGTCAAACAGCTCATCATACTGGCCACATTGAAAAGGTTAATCGTTGATTATAGCTACCTTTTAAATAGCAGATTAATGATTTTAGTTCACCTCCTAGGTAATATAGTAAGTGTTTAATTAAAAGCTATTCCAGACCCATACCACCATTAGTTCTTTAGTTATCGTGTTTGAAATTTAACCCCATTTTTCCTCATGGGGGGTAACTTAGCTTGGTAACCATGACAACCACTCTACTGTAAATAGTGTATTTTTGGTCTGGCTAACCCTCCCTCTCACTAGATGCATATAAATTTCTACTTTGTAAAAAAGTGAGAAATTTCCTTTTTTTGTATAAGACCACCTTAAGCCATAAAATGGTCGACAATTTTCAAGTCATACATTTTTTAGGCTACTGTGTACCAGGCCAGAAATTATAGGTGAGTGAAGTTTATATACGAGGAGGGTTGCGTAGTGAATTGGCCGACTTACGTTTCACTTAAACTTGCTCAGAAAAACTAGTAGCGCATGTCGAAGTACTAACGTGGAGTCCCGCTCAATTCTATTCTTTAATTCTTGTTTATTTATTGGTTAAACACATCAACGGTATTGCATGCAATTTAATTTTCAACTAGCACTTATTTGAAAAATACTGCGTTTATTTTGAGTGCATGAATACTTACTATTACTTCATGTTCTCTGTATTTAGGTACTTTTATCAAGAGTCTACTCCAATTAGCAACTCACTGGCCGCTTTCCTGGTCGTTGTTCATGGAGTATTAAACGATTTTATTACTAAAGCATGTACAGTTGCACGACGGCGTAGTTAGGTGTGAAAAACCATTCACACCAAGTCTCACTTATTAAGGTTTAACAAAAAGTCTCTAAATCTACTTCTCAAGCTCCCGACGTGAAGTGAAAGTTCGGCAAGATTTTCTGGCTTTTGGTTTCCTAAAATGTCGACTCCAGTGAAGATGTTTTTGAACTCTTTTCTGTAAAGGTGGTTTTCAAGGGAGCGGAGGACGCCTTCAATGCGTTCCGTGAAATGTCGTACTTTCCACTGATGCTCGTGAGGACACTTTAAAAATTCTGCAAGAAGCGCCAAGCGAATGTATTGAAACGGCAATGGAATAACCTTTTCAGCCAAGAGGAATTGTTCGTTTAGAAGATTAACAGCAAACAGGCAGTGATTCCCACACTCGGTAACTGCTGTCACTTTATTTACAATTTGGTTCTCGATATTGTTCACTGCAATTCGCCAAAGTTCTTCTGGATAATTTGAATTAGGCTTTGCTACTAGGTAGACTGGCTCTGTATTTGTGATCTTCAGATGGTTTGAAATCCTTGTGATTTTCGATTCCAGTGCGTGGGCTTTTGTAGTTTTTTGACTTAGTTGAATGGATGGCAAAAGATTTAAGTTCAAATGTTCTTCTTCCACTTTAACAGTGAGGACAATTTGGTCGTTCTTTATCTCGCATTTTGCTAATACACCGCTGACATCTGTACCTATGATGTCTTCGATTGCGTATTTAACCCCATCAATTAGTACTTTTAACAATTTACTTGTGCTAAAATGGCGGCGTCCGAGCGCATCAGGGGGTAAGCAGATGTCGTCCCAACATGCTTTATCGCAACTAAAAAGAAAAATGAAAAAAGGCTTAGAATAAACTCCACCGCGCTAGTTAACTCTTTCAGGTCCATACCCGACATTTTAATTTTACCCTGGCTAACGCCAGACAATTTTACTTGTCAAGGGGAGACGTTTCGGACAGAAAAGTATTAAGCCTAAAACCACCAACTGTTTAGAGACATTTGACTGGCAATTTGTAAACAATCACCAATAATTCAGGTTTTGAGATTTTTCTTAATATACACGCTCTCAAGCTGTTCTCTCAGAAAAACTTTCTGAGTCCCTGACGGGAATCGAACCCGTAACCTTCTGATCGCCGGTGAGACGCTACAAAGACTCAGATGGTGAGCGAAGGTTAAATTTCTGTTCTGGTTCGTATAGATGGTAGACATATGTACTGCCAGTCTGCAAGTCTCGATATGTCGTCTGTTATTTTTGTGTTAATCAATGATGTGATTGTGGTAGCTTGGTAATTATGTTCTTAATACGCACGCTCTCAAGCTGTTCTCTCAGAAAAACTTTCTGAGTCCCTGACGGGAATCGAACCCGTAACCTTCTGATCGCCGGAACCAGTACACAAATTTAACCTTCGCTCACCATCTGAGTGTTTGTAGCCCAATGGTTAGAGCGTCTCATCGGGGATCAGAAGGTTGCAGGTTCGATTCCCGTCAGGGATTCAGAAAGTTTTTCTGAGAGAACAGCTTGAGAGCGTGCGTATTAAGAACATAATTACCAAGCTACCACAGTCACATCTTTGAGATTTTTGTTTGAAATTTTCAATGCGGATAGCTAAGTGATAGATCTTTCGAAATGTAAAGTCAAAAAAATCGTGCCTAGCTAAGTTTTTTACCACTCAATGAAAGCCAGCCAAATAGAACTGTCATTTTCATTGATATAAACAGTTGCGAAGATATTTTAAAAACTGTTTTTATTTTAACCACCATGTAAATAACTCAACGGACCATTTGGTCCATTTCGTGGTCTTCGAGTTAAAGAACCGTCAGCCAACAATCCGTCATGGCAATGAACTGATAAATAAAGTCAGCTCAGAGACTTGTCTAAAGTGACCGCCAACCTAGCGGTTAACCAGAGACCAACAGAATAAAACAGTCATCGCCACAAGCTAGACCGATTAATAACCATGGCCACCTTTACACCGAGAACTGCTCACTGTTATACTCCGAGTATAAAACGCAAACAGCATACTTTGGCTGAGATATCATTCATGAAATGATGTCAAGTATACTTCTTACCTGTCTTCATATTTTGTGCTCAGTCGCACTGTGAAAGCTCCGTGCCACTCATCTCCTTCTACTCTGAGTTCATCATCGGGCAGTTCTTTTAAAGAACACAACAAACTGTATTCGTTTTCAGATATCTTTTCACAGCGGCAATCGTCCGGCGTTAACGGATTAAACTCAAATCTAACGTCATGGTTTCCCAGCGCACAAAAGATGTCGTTGACGATAGGAACTGTTTTGCCAAAAGTCTGACGAGTTCGAATTCGATCTTCCCGCATAAGTCCATCGATTGATCGTAAAATATCTCTGTTCATATCGGCAGACATGGTTTCCTTAGGATTAACAACGTAACTATACAAATAAACAGTAATGTGAATTATGGTACTCAATTGTTTAATAATTCAAGAAGAAAAAAACAAAAAGACGGCCCGTTTAAATACTATATTTCCCAATTCAAATATAAGTATCTCCTGTTTTCCATAATCCAAAATATCCGGTATACTTGGTACTTTAGGTGCACTCATATTAAATTATATACACGCAATATTCGCGCGTCTATATTGTATGGGACTGCTGGTCGTATCATGCAATTCAACCGCTCGTGTTGTATTTGTCACTTAAAATACCGGGTATTACACAAAAATAGCCTAAATTGAATCTTCGTAACGTGTAAGGGACGCACTGTACAAAGCGTTTGAATTGTATATGTTCTTCCGTCGACAATGATGAGATTGTCAGGACGCCAAAATCGCTTTCAAGATAGATATTCTATGAATAAAATTGCTATTTTGCACAATATCCTAACATACTGTAACTAATCCAAGTCCTTTCACTACACTGTGTGTTCATGGCTTAGGAACAAAATGAGATTTCACCAACATAAAACTTTCTGGGCGATCACTTGAAATGACAGAACTTTAATCCAGTGCATTATGCCTTTCGTGTGTTGAAAGTGATGTCTAATATACCTTCGGCGTTTGCTGAACTTTCTCAGCATGCTCAACTCGACTCCTTCATCATTTCTTTGATCTCACTGAGTTCAACACATTCATCTGGTTCGTACTTCAGAAACTTCACAGCAGTTTCACCCTCTTTATATATATCTCACCAAACCTTTATTGTCATTTGAGGCCTTGCCATGCAAAGACGAGGACAAAATGTTGAAGATTTCAAGCTACGCTTGGGTTCTAAGATTATCTGCTTCAATGCTTTTCAAACATCTTGTTTTTCATTATATTCAAATGTAGAACGTCGAACTCTGCTGTGCGAAGCAGCAGGAGTGCAACCAGGATTTCTTTAAGGGGTGGTTGGCATAATCAAAAAGTGTTTGCTCCCTAAATGGACAGTCATTAACCCACCTACCGGTAATTTTTTTCAAACGAGAGCACGCGGAAAAGCTTCAAAAATGCACGTCCTAACGCGAATATTGCAAAAAGAGCAAGATTTTCTTGAAAGTTGGAATATTTTGTTGAAAGAAACAACTATCCCTCGATGGGGATACAATTGACCCATTGCACCCCTCGCTTTCGTTGCGCCCTAGAGTGACAGTATTATGTAATATTTTCTGCAAAACAAGAGACAGCAGACTGAACCGCACGAGAGTAGACATTAAGTTGAAACAATTCTCAATACCACTCTGAGTGTCATTCACATCAACGTTTTTGGGGTTTTTTTGGATGTCATGGAATAGTGTTTTGTTTCAATCTAATTCATGGACGAAATTAAAAACAGGAGAAAGGAATGCTTCTTATTACAGAAGTGATTTTGTTATACATTCATAAACTAAGCTAGAGTTGCCATATTTGATAGAATGTGTCCTCTTACACTGAATAATTCATCGAACTGCATCGAACATAATAAAGTTAGACGGCTCCTACAGCCATTGCTAATTTAACTCTTAGTCTACTAGCCTTTCCACTGTCGGAAAAATTTCATACTCATGTACAATTGAAGGAATCCTTAAATAATTCGAGCACTATTTCACGATTTGAATGAGGTAAAGCAGTTGTAATGTTGAAAGCTTGTTCCTCGCGATAAAGCTAAGTCTTATCGTTACAAAACCAGGCCCTCACTCCCTCGCCCTTCTTATCGAAGCTCTAATTCCTCAGAACAAAGTCATGACTTGCTATCCACTTCTTTACTCAATGTTGCCCGGACTAAATTAGCATATATTAAACCAGATTATACTATGATTTATAACTATATTTTTACTATGGTGCATTCACATCCTTTCACACGTAGTCTTCAAGTAAGCCATAAGTAATTACAAGTTTAATTGATATCAAAAATTAATATCTACAACGATTATTGGAAACAGAGTCCAACGATTTCGAGTTCTAACATACTACTACAAGTTTTTTTATAACTCGATGTGGAAGAAATGTTTTCTAATAACTTTATGAATAAATCAAATTTTGACTTCATAATGACATTCCGCCAACGTCGAAACGTCGTTAGCTTTTGTATTTGTAAATAAAACGGACTTTTTCAGTCTTTTATCGCAAATTTTATAGTTAAGTGTATTAAGAAATCGCTACTTCTTAATAATATAAATACTAATTACAGTAACTCGACAATAAAATTTAACATTAAATTTCCCAACTTATTCTTGAGCAACAGTAGAGTAGAATTTCTTTGTGGAATTTTCGAATATGTCCGAACTCCCGGCTAAGCAGCTTATCCTCGCTCTTCCGACGACTTTCAAGGACGTTCACATTTGTGAATATGTTCAAGTTTTCTCTCTGACGGAGGCAGGTTTTCACAGACTTCAACAGGTCGTCCAATCTTCGAGAAAACTTCTCAGTAGCCCAGTCTTTTGCCCTCGGCGTCCTCAACAGTTCTCGTAAAGTTATCATTTGCAAGTTGTACAAAGACAAACATGAAATACCCTTCGCGACCAGGTATTTTTTCTGCAGCAAATGAACGGTATAAAGACAATGGCGAACGCAGGAAAACTCACCAAGATTCACCAAACGGTTTTCGAGGTCATTAAACGTGATCCTCCAAAGCGTATCAGGAAACGAAGGAGTTGGTTTGGCGACAATCTGAATACTTTGAACGGTATCAGCCTGTTCCAGTGCATCAAATACGCTGGTAATTTTTTGATGATAGTCTTGTAATACCAGGAACTTTCTGCTCACCCTTATTGCTGGTAATAAGTGGATTTTGAATACACCGTTCAAATGGAGATTGATGATCAAGGTTAAGTAACTTCTGTTGGATTGGCACACGATAGATGCGCTTTCTTGCGCCTCACAGGCCAACACGTTCTTTATTGCTTGGTGTAGAGAGGTCATTATTTTTTTGGCATCCAGGTAGCGCTTGCCTGATGAAGTGACCGTGCAAACGTCTTCCCAGCATGCCTTCTCGCAACTGAAAGAAAATGATTTTTCTTCGGTGAACAGAAGTAGATAGGTAGACGAGGTAAGTTGTTATGTAAGTAGACATATAGGGAGGCATTCAGGCAGAAAGGAAATTAGGCTGCTAGGTAAGTTAGCAGTACTGACGTAGGAGAAGGCAGTTAGGCTCCGGCAGGTAAGGTCATCGGGAAGCAAGGAGGCGTGCAGCCAGACAGGTGGGTGGATTGGCAGGTAGATAGGTTGGTACGTACGTATGCAGGTGAGTAGGCGGAGGGTAAGTACCTATCTATGTAGAAAAGTTGGTTGGTAGGTGGGTAGAGGTTGGTGGGTAGGTAGGTTGGTAGGTGGGCGATCAGTTAGGTAGGATTCAAATGAAGAAATTAGGAAGGAACCAAGAAATGAAATAACTAACGAACGAACCGACGAAAAAAGAAATGAAGGGAGGGACATAAGAGATAGCACGTGTACAGGATACAACGAAGGAAGGAAGGAACAAAGAATGGACGGAAAGAAGGAGGAAAGGACGAAAGGAAGGAAAGGAAGGAAGAAGTAAGATAGGAAGGAAGGAAGGAAAGAAGGAAGGAAGGAAGGGAGGGAAGAAAGAAAGGAAGGAAGGAAGGAAATGAATGAAAATACACAGAAGAGCTCGTTTTAACAACAAAAACATCGATATATTACCTGTCCCGATAGCCATCCCTCAATCGAACTTTAACTGCACCTGCTAATCCATTCGTGCCTTCCAGTCCAACATCCTCGTACGGCAGTTGCTTTAAATTACACATCAAACTGTACTCATACCCCGACACTTTTTCACAACGGCAATCGTCCAACGATAGCGGGTCGAATTCAAATCTCACATCAATGTTTCCAAGAGCACAGAAGACGCCATTTACGTAAGCAGCGGCTTTGTCGAAAGCTGACTGAACTCGTCTTTGGTCTTCACGCATTAAGAGATCAATATTGCGGAAGAGATTCTGATCGAAATTCGATGCGTTGGCCATCACTGAAGAATTTCTTAAGGATAGATAGAACAAACAGATTAATTAAGCCAAACAATAAGTTTTTAGTAATTTTTAAAATCCTTTGTAATTTAAGTCCATCCATGTTGTGTCAATAATCAATAAAAGTCAGGTGACAAAACGAGAGACAGTAACAGATGTATGTATGGCTTCAAAATCTGTTGAAGAGGCACACACTCTGTGAACTCGTGCCAACTCAACAAAAACAGTTTTATTGGCGTGATTCGCAGAGAACGATTATTCAAGTAGATCAACTGCCCTTGGTTCGTTTACCAACCTGACTATGATGGTTCAGTATCGTTTTCACTTTCCCAAGGAACTCGAGAATGCGAACGCAGTGCTATTATACCGTTGCAGTTTCACTGCTTCTGGTGTTCATACTCGGAGAAGAAATGCTTGCTTTCTGTGATCACCGTTGTTTAAATATCAATCAAATATCAACAAAGGCTTCGGATCTTTATTACCTGATAATTGCTTTCCTGTTTGTGCGTTTTTCGTCCTGGTTTTCGTATTTCACTCACTGCCAACAAGTTTAAGACTTTCTGACTTCTTTATAAACCGAGGACTTTAATTTTGATTGTTCTAATGCTAATTGCTCTCTTTAAAGTTTAAACGGAAAACCGACAGTAGAGTAAAATTACACTTCAAAATCACAGTTTATTTCGCTTCTCGTTTATACATGTATAAATCATCATATCAGCCGTCGAATGAAGTCGTTGTCGTTTTTTGTCGTGCTGATGTAACGACACGTACATGCATTATCTCTGTATCAACCATGAAGAGAGCTGTGTTTATACTGTTTGATATGAGTCGTAATAATGATAATTTAAAACAAAACTTTTTCATTTCAGAAAGAGCGTTTTATCTCGTATTAAAAGACCAAGATTCCAGGAAATGCATTCTAAAACCGATGATTATACGCCCAGAGGGGTTGCTTTAGTCAACTTTGCGATTGCTTTCGGCTGATGGAAGAACATTTTTTCTGTTTTATACAGTGTAAGAGAGAGTAAGTACGAGAGAGAAAGAAGAGAGAGAGAGTTTCCTAATCAGTTTCAAGGAAACATCAATGAGAGTAAATGACTCATGTAGTTCATGTTTCAGTTTCATTGTTAAATATCAATAGCTTATTAGCTCTGAGATGACGCACTGGTAACCGCAAATTGTTAACGTTGCAAATGCTTGTTAAAGAGGGGCAGGAATTCTGTCTGTCCGCTCTTTGTCACGCCACTCATTTTCGAAAAACTATTATAGAAGACAATAGTTATTGCTAAGACTAAGTGTTATCACCACAGACCGGTGTTGATAAAGACTTCAAGTAAACGACAAAGTTCTTTATTGTATACATGTTTCGGCAAAACTCATGCCATCTTCAGTGCAAATGATAATAGGTTATTTACAAGCAATATTTATATGTGACCTGCGGGATGTAATTCCCGTTACATTGGCAAAACCACTTGTCACCTCACCACTCGGATTAATGAGCACACACAAACTGACAAACATTCCCACATATTCAAACACCTTCAAAAATCCTCTGCCTGCAAACGTCAGTATAACTCCTCATGTTTTAACATCATAGACTGCGATAAATCTGTCCTTTCTCTTAAACTCAAAGAAGCGCTACATATTAAGAAACTCAAACCCGAATTTAATGTTCAAGTCCATCATCTTAACACCATGTTTAGCTTATAATTCCAATATACACATATATATATATATATATATAATTTTGTTTTTCTTCTTCTTAACTGTTCTTGTCTACCACACTTCACTAACAATTCTACATCTTGTTTTCAACGCCCACCCATCTCCATTAACTAGTCGCACCTTTGTAATTAATCATTCTGACACACATGTATGAGAATTTCTATTAGATGAGTCATACACTTGTAATGTTTATCAGGTCACATATAAATATCGCTTGTAAATAACCTATTATCATTTGCACTGAAGATGGCATGAGTTTTGGTGAAACATGTATGCAATAAAGAAATTTGTCGTTTACTTGAAGTCTTTATTAGCACTTGTTCTTCTACGATCTTATGGAAAGATCGGTGTTGCTTGACAATGTACATCCGTATTACCAGTATTTCTCTTTGTTCGAGTAAGATTGTTTTTGCCAACTCTATACCTAGCTGTTTACTTCACATATTCTGTCCGTATATTGTTTTTTTTATATGGGTGAGCAATTGATCTGAAGAATGGAGCGTTTCTAACAGTCAACGAGTGGCTGGATACCAGTAGTAGAGAAGGTCAATTTAATTTATGTAATTCCTTTAGCGAGAAAAAAAAAATCAAGAACAGAAAAGCTTGTTTATCGCTAAGACACCTTGATATCCTCTTGCCGTTCTGATATAGCGTATGTTTGTATCTAAAAACTGAAATGACGCATCTTTGGAAAAATCCTGTTATTTAACTACAGCTTGAGAGCTTGAGTCGCATTTCTTCAAGGCATGTTTGTGCTAAGCGAAAAATATTTGAAGACTTCGGACAAACGTGGGGTTACACGTCATTCAAATCTTTACGTGCATGACAAGCTACCTAACTTGTATAAAAGTTGAACTTCTGTTAAATGACATAAAAAGTCAACTTATGTAAAAGTTAAAATTTTTAACTGAATTCGTGCGGGAGACAAGGCACTTTTCATTTGATAATAGCCAATGAAACAGCTTCCTAAAATTCAGAATGTGCGTGATTGCTTTATCATCCGGTTCTTTCAAATATTAATCTTAATTTAGGTTTTAATATTCGTCACTCTAGTTTACTGGGTTATATCTGGCATTGGCCGTTCGTTGTTATGCGGTAGTACATGAACAAATCAACTTTCCATCTTCACATTATTACAAAAGTAGGATTTCATTAATAAAAGACTCCCACTTGTTTTCCTTGTTCAGCTATATAATACACAATGCTGAGTTTTGTTTGAGCCGTGCACTATAATACAATGTAAAAGAAAAACAAACAAGCCTAATAACAAATACTTCATACATATATACACAAACATTCTTCCAACAATAACATATTTATCATAATCATTAAACAAATCATTCTTATTATTAAGATATATTATAAATCCCCTACCAACGAGACAGTCCTACCGCCAAAACAGCCCTACTGGTTACTATAAAGAGTTTCTAAATGTCAGAACGGTCGGCTTATTTCTCACCATTTCCGGAAGCCCATTCCACAAAACAGCTCCTCGGTAGCCAAAAGATCGCTTGCCAGCTTCCATTTTAGGCCTCGGTATATAAATATTGCTGGTGCTACCCCTCAGATTATATGAATGTATTTGAGAGGTAGCTTAAAAGACTGAATTGAGCTCTTCAGGAAAAATATTATTCATTGCTTTATATACACTTACTGCCAATTGTTTGGCACGCCTCTGTTCAAGGGTATCCCACCCAAGAGTTTGCAGAATTTCAGCTGATCTAACATCATAATCAGAAAATGTAATTATCCTTCCAGCTCTATTTTGTAGCTTTTGGAGTCTATCAGAATGGATTTTGCCCAAACAACCCCAAACTTCACTACAATAGTCTATATAGGGTAATACTAGTGCATTATGCATCAATTTAAGTGTATAATGGGGAACAAGACTTCTATTTCGTTTTAAAACTCCAAGACCTGCCGATACCTTTTTGCTTATTTCATCTATATGTGGATGCCAATTTAAGTTTTCATCTATTTCTACTCCCAGATACTTATATGAGTATTTCCTTTCTATGGTTTTATCATCGATTTTAATGTTAAAATTATAACTAAGACTTCCAAGTCTTTTTTGGCTAGCTATAATTAAATATTTAGTCTTTTTAACATTTAGAGTAAGCTTGTTATGTTTTTACCAACTTTGTACTTTCTTCAAATCATCATTTAAAATTACTTCAAGCTCTTCAGGTTTGTTAGCAGTTGCCGTCAAACACGTGTCATCTGCATACATCATCATAGATGATGCACACCCACATGTTTGAAGATCATTTATATAAACTAAGAATAATAGGGGTCCCAAAACTGAACCCTGAGGAACCATTTTTACAAGGGGTAGGAAGTGAGATAAAGTACCATTTACATTTGTGCATTGCTTTCGATCAGATAAATAAGATTTAAACCACTTAAGTGAGTTAAAATCAACCCCATACAATTTAAGTTTTTCTAAAAGTATATGATGATCAACGGTATCGAAGGCTTTTTTCAAATCCAAGAATAAAACGCAATTTAGCAAGCCTTCATCAATATTTTGATACCAACGATTTGTCGATAAAAGAAGAGTTGTCAATGTAGAATGCTTTGGTCTAAATCCGTGCTGTGTTTGGGCCAGTAAATTATTATAAAGCAGATAATCATAAAATTGATTAAATACAATCTTTTCAATTATTTTACTAATAACTGGCAAGACAGATATTGGTCGATAATTATCAGGATTTGACTGTGCTCCTTCCTTATAAACAGGCAACACCTTTGCAGCTTTCCATTCAATGGGAAAGATTCCACATTTAAATGACAAATTAATAATAAAAGTTAGAGATAGAGTAACAATTTGAGCAGCTTCTTTCAGCAATCTACAAGATATCTCATCAAGGCCAGTAGCCTTGTTGACAGGGAGCGATTGTATCCATTCATATACCACAAAATCGTTTGTCTCATTGAGAGGGAAACTAGTTTCTGTTTGAGTAATATAATCAAGATACGAGGTATTCGATTTTGGTACTGATTTTGTTAATTTTGGACCTATGTTACAAAAAGCTCATTAATAACATTACTGATTTCATTTCGATCTATATATTTACTTTCGTCAATTTTAATATTAGATATTTCACAATTTTTGGGGTCCTTGCCTATAATTTCATTCACACTTTTCCAGGTGTTTTTAATGTCGCCAATGTTATCTCTAAAATAGTTTTGGTAGTATGAGATCTTGGCAGATTTAATGCACTGGTTAACATTATTTCTAGCACTTTTATACCTTGCCCAATTTTCATCAGATTTAAATCTAGCTGCAATTCTCTTTAGCTTATCCCTTTCAAACATCAACCTCTTCAAATTACGAGTTCATCAAGGTAAATTTTTATTGCTAATTTTCCTATTCCGTCTCGGGGCATGTACATCCGCAATGTTTACAAATATAGCTTTCCAGGCATTCCATGCAACATTAGGGTCATCCAATCGCATGATATTATGCCATGGAGCCAAACCCAAGTCATATCTAAAAGCATTACCATCGAAATTTCTAAACTGTCTACTATTAATTATTTTTGGATGACTTTTGGGTATATTGAATTTATGGATCCCATAAACAATTGAATGGTCACTAATTCCAATGTGGCACACCCCAGAACTCTTAAACAAGGTCGGGTTATTTGTAATAAGTAAATCAGTAATACTGGATGTAGTTCCATATTAAATCTTCTCTCAATTCCTCAGTTTAGTCAATTTTGATTGCTCAGAAACAATGTTTGACACACTCCATGGCAATCATAAACAGTGAGATAGAGTTACCTTGTTTCGATATCCGTGCGTGTATGTCCTTGCACGAACGCAGATGCTTGCGTGAATGCTTGCGCGCTTGAGCGCACGGTTTGTGCATGTTTGTTCGTGGTAGGTCCGCGTATGTCACATATCCATCGATGGTATTCCCCAACACAAAGTTGGAATGACATCTGTATTCACAAGTTTGTTGCCTCATCTTTATTTGAAATGATAAATACTATATTTATGTACAAGATATATATTACAACATCTAGGTGTCCATCATCTCCAGAAGTGTTGTCCCAAAAATCATTATGTGCGCAGTAAGCAACAATGATTGTGCATACGGTAAACATACCAAATCCTAGAGAACACTTTTGGTGGGAATTATTCATTAATTATATATTACGTATCATATATATTATACAGCTCTACCTAATTGTTCGAAGGATATTCTAATGTCTGGAAGTCATTGAAATTACAGGCTTGAAGGACCCAATAATTACGCGCATGTTTTGGGGCATAAATAAGTTGCTTACAAAGTTCAAGAGGGGCTTCATTTATTGATTTTTACTCGCAATAGCTCTTTTCATTCGAGGGCATTTGAGAATTCGCAGTTTAAATTACTGTTATGATTTGCTTAAAGCTATTAGAACTGTTTTAGTGTGGGAGTTCATTAGAAAAATTTCCAAAACAAACAGAAAATTTTCCGGAATTTCGTCACGGTTTGTTGCCACGTAATTAAACATGACAAGAAGCCTGTACGAATGTTTCGTTGCAAAAATTTATATGGCATTCTTAAAATCTTCATTTCGAGGATGAATTTCCATAGGAACTGGGCGAAAAATGTAAAAGCTGAAAACTGGCATTGTGGATACGTGGCTTTTTGTCATCGACGCCAGCTCCCCACTATTAGTTCCCCACTTTCTTTATAAATAAATCCAGGTTGATCCATTTCACAATATCATGGATTTCATACATATTTACTTCGTATGTCATTCATAGTCTCCAGCAGTCTCTCGCGAGATTTTAAGTGCGAAATATCCTTTGCAAGCACTTTCAGGAACTTCTCGTCAAACTCAGCAAAGACATTGACACCGGTGAAAGGATTTTCGCATTGTCTGTCCTTCAGGAACCACTTCAATGACGTCTTCATTCCCATGAGTCTCTTGTGGAGCTTTGCTGGTGCCCAGGCCTCTGGGTTCGGGTAGTTTGCGTATTCCTTCAGTGCAATGAGTTGAAAATGGTGGGAAGAAAGATGCTTGAAGTGACTCCGCGGCGAGCTGGGCGAGTTGAGAAGAAAACGTAAGGCATAAAGACAGTGCGCTCCACAGGCAAAATTCTCCAAATGAAGAACTCTTTTCTGTAAATTGTTGAACGACAGACACCATACTTCTTCCAGAGAGTTATTGCTTGGTTTTGCGATGGCATAAACAGCAGAGAAAAACTCTTCTGAGACTCCCAGCGTTTTTAAAAACTTATCAGATCTCACACTCAGTCCATGGATTCTACTCTTCGGAAGTTTCAGGGCCGGAATCAAGGTCACCGTGAAAAGTCCTCCTTCAGGAATATCGACGATGACGCTCACCAGGTTACCGGAGACCCGGTAGACTAGGCCAACGTTCCGGTGTTCGTTCCACACGTCGCTCAGAGCTCGTCCTAAGACGGCTGTGAAAACGTCCAGGAAAGTGCGTGTGTTTAGAAAATTACCCCCACTTGAATTAGAACGTTGAGAGCAGATATCATTCCATGATGGATGCTCACAACTAAATGAGTTAAGAGAGGTTTGAAGGATTAGGATAAATATAAGTGACGCTCGTGAAACTAGTTTCTCAAACTCATTAATAATTCACGAAGAAAAAACAAAAGAAATACATAATTAATCAGTATTTAGAAATTGGAGGAAGATTACAGTTGAATTTTTCCAACTTTCGGCTGGATTTTCGCCTAAAATACTGGTTCGTTTGAGAAGTAATTTCAAACACTCGTTTAGTGTTCTTCCTCCGATTTCTAGATACCTCGAAACTCGTAAAAAAAAATCGGCTTCACCTCGTTTTTCAACTCGTTTCTCGGTATCTAGAAATCGGAGGAAGAACACCAACTCGTACTTGGAACATTACTTCAAATCCTTCGTACGTGTCAGATTAAAAGGGTCCGTCGTGTTGTCTTGTTCTGCGTTGTGTTGAGTTGTGCTTCGATGTGTGGTTCTGTGTTGTATGGTGTACTGTCTTCGTGCTGTGTTTTTGTATTGTTTTAAGTTGTGTCGTGTCGTGTTGCTTGGTTGTGTTGTCCTGTAGCATCAGTATGCTATCTCGTATTACGCCAAGTCTTGTGTCTTGTTCTGAGCGTTTTGTGTCGTGTCGTGTCGTTTTTGTTTTGTTTTGAGTAGTGACGTGTTGAGAGTTTTGTGCTGTGCCGTTTCGTGTTTTTGTGTCGTTCTGAGTCATATCGTGTCGTGTTGCGTCGTGTTGTGAGTGCGTTGTTTTGGTGTTGCGTTGTGTGTCGTGTTGTGCTAAGTTTTTGTGCTGTTTTCAGTAGTGTCGTGTTGCGTTGTGCAGCTGCACATTGTTCCATCAAAGTCAAAGATGACTTCCACAAAATTACCATACCTTTCAAGATAATCGTCTGTCAAGCGAATTTTCACAGTACCATTCGAACCGTCACCTTGCACCTCAAAACCACACTCAGGAAACCCTTTCAGCTCGCAAATCAAGTTGATCTCCGTGGCTGACACCATCTCGCATCTGTAGTCGTCCAGAGAGAGCGGATCGAACTCAAACCTGGCGTCATGATTGGCGAGGGCACAAAATATATCGTTGATGTAAACTGCCACTTTTTCAAATTGCTTTGATAAAAAATTCCTTTCCGTTTGATAATGACGATCAACCGTCCGAAAGAGTTTTTCTTGAGCCTCCTGCATCTCCGAGGCAGAACCTCTCCTGTTAGATGGAAAGATTACAGTTCAGTAAACACCGAGAATTTCACTCAGAGACGCTCTAAACCCGTCAGCTATAAGATAACAGGCAGTGAGAAAAAGTAACAATTTGCATATGAGTTTAACAAATGTGATCATATAACAGTGCACAACCTAAGAAGATCAGGAAACTGTGGGGGGTGAACCAAACGTTCCGACAAGACGATGCGTGGGTAAAACTTATGATATAGGACCAGGACTCTTTACGAAAAACACTGTAATTTCAGTCCCTTCTTAATTCTTACAGAATGCTGTTTTTAGCTTTAGTAGTAAAGTCATGAAGTTCATGAAGGTTACATAAACGTAACATTTTAATTTAGAAGCATATTAATCTTAAATTCGTGTTTCCAGATCTGCCTTGATACTCAGAAGTAATAATGACTGTATTAGTTATGAAATGAGCATTTTTGCTCCCAAAGAAACCTTTTATGCATCTTCTTGAATATTAGAAAACTAGAACCGGTCTGCGTTACACCGAGGGTTCACAATGAATTTAGATGGATCAAAAACGTTTGTGAAATTTAGCATTAATTGAAAAGTACGTTTACGTCTGTTGTTTCGATATGAATTTTCTTTTAAGGATCAAGGGTTTCGCTTAAAATAATCGTTCCTATGTAAAAGAAAACGTTTTTGACTTGTTTCCACTTAGACTTGTAAACCGCATGTCACCTGTCTTTATGCCAGGCAACCCATTGAGTGGGTTGATGTTCACTGGGCGAAATATTGCTGTTATTAATACGCACGCTCTCAAGCTGTTCTCCCAGAAAAACTTTCTGAGTTCCTGACGGGAATGGAACCCGTAACCTTCTGATCGCCGGTGAGACGCTCTAACCATTGAGCTACAAAGACTCAGATGATGAGCGAAGGTTAAATTTGTGCACTGGTTCGTATAGATGGTAGACATATGTACTGCCAGTCTGCTAGTCTCGATATGTCGTCTATTTTTATGTTAATCAATGATTAATCGAGACTAGCAGACTGGCAGTACACATGTCTACCATCTATACGAACCAGTACACAAATTTAACCTTCGCTCACTATCTGAGTCTTTGTAGCTCAATGGTTAGAGCGTCTCACCGGCGATCAGAAGGTTGCGGGTTCCATTCCCGTCAAGAACTCAGAAAGTTTTTCTGAGAGAACAGCTTGAGAGCTTGCGTATTAAGAACATAATTACCAAGCTACCACAAATACATCATTGAAATATTGATGATCTAAAGCCGTGTTTCCACCTTCCTACACAGTTGCCTCTGATGAGCGGTGACAGATGAGCGGTGAATCATGAGTTTCTTTAGTTCTGGATGTTCTAAGGTCATTTGCCATCGAACTTTGTAAATTTTTTTTTTCAACACATGGCTCGTTCGTTTTATCATGATGGCCCTGTTCGCCCATGCTAAATTGGCAACTGATTGATTTTTATCGGCTTGATATACACACGATATGTTGTATAGCAACTATGTTCTCTTTCAAGAGCGCAGAACGTCCTCGCCAGCTGACTACAGCACATATTTCGCCTCCATCCTGCGATATAGCTTCTCCTCTAGAAGTCACACAATATCTGTTGCATGGATACCCCACGTTCCTTGGAACTTGGTCATTTCTTTCACTCTCATAAATTTCACTTTCAGTGACACCTTCACTGCTCTACTAGACGAGCGGTTTGATAATTTGTCTTTCAGATATTCCTTATCAGTCATAAAACTTAAAATTTCGAAGTATTTTCGCCTAATTTAGCCCCAGCACACATTTACATTTTTGTTTTCAACGTAATCGAATTCAGTAATAAATGACATTTGAAATATGTTTTATATAGTTTCCTCTGAAATATAAGTCAAGCTTAATGAGTTGCTATATGCTGTTGGATCTGGATTTCTGCAGTTTGGACTTCTTTTTGTGACACTTTCGTCCGTCCGAGTTGGCGTAATTTCGTGGTTCTAAAAACTCTTTGACTGCAGGATACGAGTTTCAATGTCATATGACGTCCTGTGCGGCCGAGCGAGCACAGGAAAAGCGTATACACCAGCTAAATTTTCATCACGAAGAACACTTAGATATTTTTTCGCTATGTAACAGACTCAAACTTTGAACAGCTTGAACGTTTACTCGCTGTAATCTGTATGGGCTTGTACACGTTAACAATATTGGCCTATATCGTGTCACGCAAGGTCAATAATATTCGTATACAACCCGTCTTTTACATGAGAAGACACGAAAGATGCCTAACAAAAGACTTATGATCTCATGTTGTGAGTCTAGTTTGTAGAAGGTCAGATGTGAGCAATTGCTTGTATTGTGTGTCTTATGTTAACTGCTTCTCAAGTTGTATACAACATAACATATCGCAAAGAAAAAAGCAATCTTCAAGAACTCACTAAATCAAGGTTAAATAAACCTGAGTTCTTACAATAAATTTCTAGACCACTTACCTCCGAAGAGTATAATGTTTGTCTTTCTTCATTTCTTCCCCTCAAGACTAACACAGCTCTCCACTTGAATTTTGAACACATCAACTCCACACTCAAATTCTAAATGTGACGCGAAGGAAGTTGTCTGTTTTATCTCCTCGGATTACCATCCCATACGCCTACGCTGACACTTCCCCCGAGGGTAAACCCCTCTCTCTTTTTACAACTTACGTTCCCTGCAAAGAAAACAAAGAAGTACTTTGAACTAAGACTTGCAAATGAGTAGTCTCGAACAGGTTTTTATAAGGACAGGGAACAGCATGTTCCTGACCATATTAAGTAATAGGCAAACAAACGTGTCTGTACATTACCTTTTGAACTTTCGAATTATCACCAGCAGGTGATCGATACACTCAGTGAGTCACTCAATTACGGTTCCGTGAAGGAACAATGAGTCAACCGCGGCGTAGCTGTCGGGGTAGCCTCGAAGGCAACGGCTACTCCAAAAAACACTGGGCCACCCTTCTGATAGAATGTTATCTTCAAACACCATCAAATTATACATTTCCCCCCCCCCCAGAACTGCAGGTGTACAAGATGGCACATTACGGATGATATTTGAGACGGTCCCAGTAAAATCTGTGCTAAATGTTCCCACCAAATTTACGACAACCACTAACGCCCCCTCACAAGAAATGTCGTAGTTACCCCCTCTGAGAGTGTGTTCCTTATCCCGATTCTAAAACACCGAAAAGTAGTTGAAACAAGGAGGGCAAACCGCGTGTTTTGACGAACTTCGTAGTCCTTTGAAATCGGTTTGAATTACGTCTCAAACGAACTCGTATCTGGCAAGAAAATTGGAATCAAAGTACGTATGTAAAATCTTCCTTCGATTTCAAACTCTCCACCACGGTGGCAAATTTCTTTGTTTTTGGTTCATGAATTATCCCGATTTACGTATTATTTCATTAGGTGTAATGTCAAAAACGGCATATTCCGCCGTGCAACTACACGGACTTGTTCACATCGCAGGATGCCACAGCTTCGGTCAAGAAAGGACGCAGTGAAGCTGAAGATTGGGTCATGCCGGATGCAAAGTATGTAGGATGCCACAGCTTTCGTTAAAAAAGGAGACATTTAAGCTGAAGATTGCGTCATATCTCTTCGTTTTATAAAACAACGGTTACGTCATGTAGGATAATAAACCATGATAGCATACTTACAACTTTAAATCGAGATTACAGACGATATGAGAACATTCGTCAAGCTCAAATCCTCTGGAAATGATTCAGAGCTCCAGACGTTGATCCAAATCGAACCCTTTTATTACCGGTGAGACGCTCTAACCATGAAGGCTGCAGAGTACGAGAAACGCGAAGGTTACTAATGTCGGCTAGTTGACTTCTGCAGTGTACGTTAACTGTGAAATTTTCATTTAATATTGCCCTGAGGATCATTCTGAAATAGAATCCGGACGTTGTACACAAGGATAAGGTTTACGTTGTCACGAGTTTCTTTCTGCAATTACGATTAAACGAGCGTATTATTCGCAGCTGACTCGATAGTTCAACTGGTAGGGTATCTGTACTTAGACCCCGTTCACACGATACCGCTACGAAACTGCACCGGTATCAAAATATCACCGTACGAACCTGTTCACACGATTACGGTTTCAAATCGTTACGGTTAGCATTACGGTTTCATGCTTTTTCATACCGGTACCGTGTGAACGCAAGGCCTAACCGTAATAATTTTGTTACGGTTTCTTTTCGTACCGGTATCGTGTGAACGGGTCTTAGGCTACGAAGTCGCGAGTTCCAATTAATTTTTTGAGTTGACTTTTGTAGCATAAGTTAATCGTGAAATTTTCTCTTCGGTTGCCTTAATATGACCATAATTCACACGAAGCGCTTTTTAACCTCATCATTTAAATGTTCTGATGTGCATGGGAGCTTTATTGGATTGATGAACATATTTGTCCCCAAGACACATCTCTGAACTTTGCCTTCCATTTTAGTTTCGGTAGCTTAATGGCTGGGGCATCTCACTGGTCATCACAAGGTTACGGGTTTGATTCCCGAATCCCGGTTTTCAGAAACATTTTCTGCGGATCTGAGTTTGATGAACATTCGCATATCTTCTGCCATACATGTAGGCCACACATGCCTTACAGTAGAGTATCCTGAGTATTATTGAATGACTTTGTGGTATAGCGCTAAATTCTCGGCAAAAATGTCCACCAAGAAGGTGCCTCTAAAAACCGTGCTCTGAAAACATCTTCAAAACTGGACAGTTTTCATCTTTAAAAGTTTCTATAGTGATTTGACTACCATAGGAGCATTAAACTTCTGAAGTACAGAGACAACGGGACGACAGCTTACGAGCATTCATTCATGTTTTCACTCTTACAGTTGCTGGGATAATTTTTACAACTAGCTTGACCAAGGAAATCACACTGCATATCGACAAATCGCGAAGTGGTATGGCTCCCGTATATTCACGATTAGTAGCCAAAGATCGTACAACAACTGGTAATGCCTCAAACCGTAGTTTACACGAGAACCTTTTGCGGTAGGAACGATATCATTCTCAACCTCACTCAAATTCACTAACCACTTGAAAAACTACAACCAGTCGAACACATCAAAAAGAATGAAGTGAGGCACGTTCCAACAAATAACACCACCTTGAAAACTGTTGACATACTCATATTTACGGTTCGTTTGCAAAGTGTATATTGTAGCGATTGAGACAAACTGCTTGCTGGCTTTACCTTCTGTGAATCTCTCGCACGTCCGCCAATTTCGCAGACTATGATTCACAATTGTTGTAGCAATAATCGCGACAATTGCAATGTTCAACCACATCAATCCCCCTCTACGGTACCCAATTTCATATTCTCGTCGCCAATCCAAGCCTGTACCAAGACCAAGTCACCCACTAGTTGAATAAAAAATCAACATCGAAATTGGAGGATAAGGTTGCTCCATAAGTTTTGGAAATTCGTAAAGAGTAGTTGTTTTTTCGCAAGAACTCCCAAATACATGTTGAAGCGATTACAACCTGCTTACAAATCGGCTTTATCATGACATCCCAACTGAGGCTCGAGAAGACATCGGTACTAAGAGAGTTACAAAGAGCGACCCCATCGTCCGAAACAGAAACTTGTCAGACTTGAAACGAGTCGGTCCGTACACGTCCTAGTTTCACCTTCACTTTGATTCGCGAGCTCCATCTATACTGTAATGATAGTTTCATAACAACTGATAACCAAGTGGGGGGGAAGAAAGTGGATTTTTAATACATGGACTTCACTAGCCTGCGTCGCAGCCCGGATTTTCTCCGGGTGAAAAGTCGGGTTGCGACGCAGGCTAGGACTTTACACCATGGGCTGCTTATGCAGTAAATACTTGTATGTGTAGAGAAAGGTGTGTGAGACGAATGTCAAATCAACATTGGCTGAAAGTGCGACCCAGGACAGCATATGGAACATTTGCGCGCCCTGGACTGACCTGTATCCAAACTCACACCTTCAGTTGACCGCAAGTAAAACTTTACTTGCGCGTCTTTAGTTTAAGAGAACACTAACTGAAAAACCACTTAAGAGACACGAAATTTAAATTGTAAAATCCCCCGAACAACTAAACTCTCTATGAAGAAGAAACTCTATCCATGTCTGGATGTCACTTCTTAAGGTAAAATGACGTTTTGAGAGCCAGTAGTTTTAATAAAACGCAAAAAAAATTATGAGTAGAGACGATATACCTGTTTATGAAACTTGTTCAATGATGATTGACAAGCTTCTTAACAATGCTACGTTGTTCCAAGGTTTCACACGTCAACAATTTACGAAATTTTAGCGTCTATTGCTAAAAAATTGCCACTTTATTTAAATTAATGATGTTTACCAACAAATCAACGACAACTTAACGTGATTATAAGAAAAAGCAAATAGAGTAGGCGTTCCCTCAATTCTTCATCAATGATGTAATCACTTTTCTCATGTATATATAAACCTTAGGTTCTCTTATGTTAGTTCACTTGGTCTGAAGATGATTTTGCAATAAAATCGAAATATCACCATTTCACAGTTTTCATCTTTTGTTAACTTAAATCTTAAGTTGAAAGATGGCCTTGGTTTTCGGAATTTAAGTCACATATAACAATATACGTCAATAATATACGTCAATAATATACGTCAATAAGAAGGTTAACTACGTCCTGGCAATTAAGGTGCGCAAACTTGAACAACCTTTACAGGAGCAAGCGGTATAGGCAAAGATAAACCATAAACGTTGTAGAAGAAAGAGTCATGCATTATTTTCCAAACGAGTTCCTTGAAATGAGAGTCATTCGCGAAAACACCAGAAATTTTCTTTACGTGAAATTCCAAGATTCATGTATTCACCGATGGCTTGCTATTAACCCTTACCAGACGGTAGATCTTCTCTTTACGAATAAAATCGTTGGATGTTTGCCAGAGTGAAGTACCAGAAGAGTCTCACCGTCCGGAAAGGTGTAACATCTCTGTGGTTTAAAAGATAAGCACAGGGGAGCCATGTTGGTTCTGTGTACTATAGCTGTGCAAACAGTTGCTATTTCTTCTCGATAAGACGGGCTAAGTTAAATGGACTCTCTAAAGAATTTCCAAACAAACATTTTTCTGTTTGGAAATCATAATCAATGAGAGGACACAGATATACATCGCGAAGTCGACAGTGCTAATTGCAACTGTAAGCTCTACTAGGCAGCAGCTTAAAAGATTGTTTTGTTAAAGTTTCACCATCATGATCACAACAGAGAGGAGAGAGACTGACGACTGCAAGACGAAGGGGACGGTTTAGTCGACGTCTTTCGCTGATGCTACGCTCACAAGATCCGCCATTCAGCAACAGTCCGAAAATCACGCGTCACGTTCAAAATTAAAGCGTGACGTTCGCGAGCGTTGGCAGACGCCAGAGTTCGTCATATCACTTAATTTTTTCCGGACACTATCAAATTGGCTTTGAACTTTTCCATCCCAACTAACTGACCTCCCGTTTCAGCTATATGTGATATCCTTCTTCTCTCTTAAACGACAAGTTCCAGTTGCCTTTGGTAGTTAAAGATCGAGATTATGACTTCGAGCTACAATATGAAACTCATTGATGCTTTACAAACTTCACCAAAGATTTCAAAGATGTTTAATTATATGTGGCGGTCCTTCCAAAAATATTTCGTTCATGGAAAGTGATTTCACAGTAAGGTGATACATAGCCATTCAAAGATACTTTAAACAATCGTTTGTGTATCTATATATTACTGAGAGAAGAAAGCGAGATGTATGTATTCCTAATTCTGTCCTGCAAAGCTGGACGCCAAAATTGTCAGTCGATGGCTCGGGAAACTCGTGAATCGCGTTATGGCAAAAGATTTGAGTCCGGTAGGTTCAGGCAAATTTCTTTAAAAATAAAACAGAAGATTGGATAAACAAATTCCAAAAAGAATAATTCAATCTTGACACTTCCAACTTTTTGGAAAATGCCTAAATGTTTTAACCCTATTTAACATGGCATATCGGTATGCCCTTATTTCACATGGGGGGGGGGCTTTTTTGGCCCCCCCTAATTATTTCGAGAACGGGAAATGGGAAATGCATGAAACTTTGGGATATGTTAGAAAAATATATTACTAGTCAAAAAACATCAAAATATCTACAAAAAATTTTTTTCAAGTGTCTTTGCTGGGGGTCTGTTCAAGTCTATATGTGGAATTTTTCAATACATTCATTACATACGTAGCTTGCATGCTTTGTTCATATTGTTCTTTGACAAGATGGACAACAATGCTTAGATTTGCCAAGTTTGTTCTTTTGTTCCTTGTAATGAGGCTTTCCCTTCAACTGTTTGATGCAGTAAAAGCATCTTTTTCGATCACTTGGAGCTTCAAGTGCTGCTGGTTGTTCAACGTACTGTCACTTGTTGTAACTTTTGTAACTTTTCACACCTTTTTCAATACCTCAGATAAGCAGGGTTTCTAATCTGTTTTACACTTCTTTCTATACATCAAAATATCAATAATGGATTCAACTAACATTTTCATAGAAAAGGGAAGCTTTAAAGATTTGTATAAAAGAAACGTTTTCCCTGTGATTTGTATTCCACTAATTACTAATTACAGAATACGTGAAAGTAACTCATTGTGTTTACTCCCGAGACTGCATTTTCCAGTTGAAAAAGGCAAACATAGAACTAAATTGAAGATGTAGTAATAAATCAGTGTGACAAAAAATAAAAAAAGACATCAAAGTTTGAGAAAAACATTAGAATGTTTGAGTTCAAAAAATAACCGCCGGAATTGAATTTTACTCGCTGAAAAAAAATAAAAATGATGATTGCGCATTCAAATTTGTCTTAGACCTAAGGTGTAATTGGTAGGCAAAAAAAATTCAACATTATTGTCCAAAAAATCTAATCAGACGAAAATAAAACCAAAGATTGTAAAACCGCAAAAAGTGATTTTTCACCCCCTGGCGACAAAAGTGGAATTACCCCCGGAAAACGTGAAAATTTTTAAAACTTCTTTATAGCAAAATAACCGCAATAAAAAAATATTAAAAGTCACAAAATTTCAGCCGAATTGGACAAGCGGTTCAAATTTTATGAAACAAAGTATAGGTGGGGGGGGGGGCCAAAAAAGCCTCCCCCATGTGAAATAGAATTAAAACAAAACATACCCACAGAAACTCGGCTAATCAGACGATCAATATTAAAATACGATTTTATTTGGATAATTCACATATATACCACATTTGCCTATTTACAAAATATTTCAGATATTATATTTACAATACAAAAAATAAAGGCAGTTAATCCTACTCGGTAGACTAAATCTGCTTCGTTACTGATGACGAGAAAATATTTAAACCTAAAACTCTGCATTATTTATTCTTCGACTGTACCAAACAACCATACACATGCATGCGTACACAGACGTAGAGCCATAATAGACTATACGGAGACTAGAATTACTGCAAGAAATTATAAGCGACGTTGACCGTGAAATACGCTGTGGATTTGAGAACTTTGTGAGACTTGTTTAACCAAGATGTTCTCGACGCTTTTGTAATTATTTCAATGGTTTATGCGAGAGAAGACATGGTTTCGTTTTATAAAGTTTTCATGGAATTAAAGAAGTTCGACATAGAACATGTTCAACGAACAAAACACACATACTTAATCTTCATCCAGGTTTAGCGCTAACCAGCTATTATATAACTGGGTATCAGTGCTTTCCAAATGAACAGTTTTCAGACGTGGAAATGGAGTAGCCTGATAGAAAACGAACAGACAAGCTTTTCATATGAGAGTCCTTCACTAGAATGAAACAAGGCAGAATGAAGTACTTAAGATTTGGCGGTTTTATTTCCGACACAGTTTTAGCCTCACGTGTCTCTAAATAACAAGGAATGTTCTCAAATCCACGATAACCAAAAAGCAGTAAGAAAAGAATTTAGTTACGTTTGGGTTGGTTTATTTTCAACTGAATTTCGTACGCCCTCGGACGCTTGGATGATTTAGTACAACTAAGATGTGATTCCAGGGTCTATTGAGTGGTTAACAAGCGTCTACCTCCTTACACGTGAACTGAATACAACTACCAGATCCATGAAATGTGCAGTTTCAATTCAATTTCAGAATGATTTTTTGGATAACAGGATAAGGAAATCACATGATCATCCGCATCATGATAATTCCGCCCAAATCAAAACGTTCTTCTCGAGAAATTCTCTTGCATATAGGACGAATTAAGCTGAAATATCTCCTCAGTTGACTCGATTACTCAACTGGTAGACCAGAGGTCGGATATCTCAGAAGTGGAAGCTCTCACATACCTCAAGGGTCAACTCATTTCTCGTGTTTGCTTTCGCATGCACGTACATAGTATACCTGTGTTGAGTACAAGTAATATGAACACAACTGTGGATTAGTTTTACCGTTAGTGATTTTCTTTCTAAACTGCACATAGTTTGGTTTCCATTGCAATTTTAACTATATAGAGATAGTCAAAAATATCAGAATATCAAAAATGAGTATTAGCTAAAAGCACAATTCATTTCGCAGTGAACCCTAAATATTGAATAGAATATATTTTTATCAACTGTATCTATTGAGAGGCAGCTCTCAAATATCCAGCCCAATTTGTTACAACGCCAACTAATATTTGATTCGAATCTGTTTTATAAATCGGACTTAGGCAACCGACGATTGCATGAAATTTATTGTAAACTATTGCAACCCGTCTGCAGAACAGGCAACCTGATATATTGCCCACTCGCGAACGACGTCTACAAGTTGGCAAATAAACTTCTTGAGCAAAGGTAAAATCCTTTTTACCTATAATTCATTATTCCAGTCGCCGTGTTAAATAATGTTCGTCAGTTGATTTTTATGCATAATGTTAACATCATCCAAGATAGGGTGACAACCATTTTAGTTACCTACTGCAATAACAAAAGTAGCGTGCCAAGTAGACGGGCGAGTTATAAGAATTCAAAGGGCAGTCGACTGCCAAAATTCAAAAATCGACGAAAAATCGAAGTTCTGAAGATAAGCCTTTTTACCAGTGTGAAACATTTCATTACATGAACTTCGATAGACCATTATCCTTTTAATCATTATATATTCTTAGATAATACTAGTCGCTCAAAGACAAGGGCTTTGATTTCTTGCTTCTGACGTTTCTTTTCATGTACAATTAAATAAGACAACGCTGCGGTCTGGCTGCATGCGGAGATAATGACTGTCAATCGAGGATTGCCTGCGTTTTAAGAACTTTTTTAACACCGCTTTCCAACGAATGCCTTCAGCTCCTCTTGGTCGTGAGTTTTACTCCTGCTAAATTATTTCCCACACGAGTGACCACTGGTGAACGCTTTTTACAACACGAATGTTATTATTGATTAGCCAACTTATCTCTTGCCGAAAGCGGAATGAAGCGTTCTTCTAACTTTACAGAGACAAAAATTCGGTAGGAAGAAACCAAAACACTCATTGGAATGCGATAAGCAAGGTCATAGATGATCACCACACGATAACAGACTTCTGTGCGATGCGAAACTTGTTGTTTCATGGCTGTTTTAAGCTTCAGTCTTATGTCGTGCTACGGAAAAGTGTATCAGTTGTTTAAAAATGGCATTATTCAGTTGGCTAACATCGCTCTTAACGACGTGCCAAAAAAAAAAATGGCCTTTGGTTTCGATTCCTGGTGTCAAGCAGCCAACCCACGCGATTTGTGAAACAAACGTTAAACAAAAGTTACTTTCACAGCCTCTTCCTCGTTGCCTAATTCACTCAGGCCCCAGTAAACTTGGCGAGCCGAATCCAATTTTACCGGACTCTCTGGAGAAGGCTCAGTGATTGTATCGTCCTGACCACTGTCCCCAGAGTAGAAAATCGGACATTTCTTGGGATCCTCAATCCGTTGGTTTCTTTTCTGAGCAGGCGACGACGAACCCAGAGGCGTGTTCGTCTCAGGCGAAGTTTGGGAGAACAAGCGCGATGGTTTAAGCTGGGTTCTTAAAAACGAATTGTCCAAGATCGCTTCGCGATCGCTGGCGGACTCCAGCGGGTGCGCCTTCGACTGGTCATCGGGAGTAGACGTACGAGGTTCGGTAGTTTGTAAGTACTCTCGGACGAAAGAGTTGTCCCTGATTGGTTTTGGTCTCTCACCATTGCGTACTCCTCTAGGGGGCGAAAAACGACTCGTGTTGCTTTTCATTTGCGGAATTATAACTTCAGCTTTTACACAGTTCGAGTTCCAATCGTTTCCCGTTTGTGTCTTGTTGCCAGGGCCTCCTGAATGATCCGTTTTATTAGGTTCCCGTCGTCGATTCTTGTGCAATGCATTTGATACCCAAACAACTTGATTCTCTTTGTTTCCGAACGAGGATTCGCTTCCATATTGATACCGACTTCGAGCTCTCCGCTCACTGGCGGCCGAAAATTCATCGTAGCGACCGCCAGGGTTATCCTCAGGCAGGGACCCTGCCCGCAGGCGGGTTATCGACGAACTATCTTGCATGGTTTTGAAAAACCGCCGACGGTCTATGGTCTGGGTTTGGTTAACTACTTGGGTGACATGAGGTTTGCCTTGCATAATTGACGATCCTGACCAATTGCGTGACATGGTATTGTCACGTGGACTAGGCTGGACATGGACGGACGAAGCGGGGAATTTTTCCGGTAGGTTGTCTGAGGGTTCGCAAGCCGGGGGTGAAGAGGTACTCTTAATGAGCGGTGGATGTCGATGGAAAGGTTTCGCTACTCCACCGTCTTGCAAATTGTTTCCCTTGTCCGGTTTTTTCGGCTGTTTTAAAAAGTCTGGGAGCTCGATCTTCTTGTCCAGAACGCCTCGTTGGTCTTCTATTCGACTCCTCTGCGAGCGATGAAGAAGCGTATAAAGTTCTGTAATGCAGGTAAGGAAGTTAATACACTGGTTACAAGTCACTAATTGAGTATTTATTATGGTGATAATACCAACTGCCTCCGTAGCTCAGATGGCAGAGCATCGCAGAAGACTCACTAGGTAGCAGGTTCAACTCTTAGCCGAATGCCCCTAAGTTGCATTTTTCGCAACAGGTCCCGGTTGGGTCTTAAAATCATTCAGACGCTCGAAAATTTCCCTTCATCAGAATATTAACTTAAATGTCTTTGTATGGAGCCATGTACTTGGGTGAAAGATGTATGTACCTCGTTTGACTTGGAGTAGCGTTAATACCCTTAAATGTCTTTGTTCATGCTCGATAGCTCTATCAGCTAGCTCAGCTATTCTCCCTAGAGGTCCAGAAAGGGGCACCCCTAATGGGTCCAGTGTTACTACGGGAGGAAACCCGAGTACCTGGAGAAAACCTGCGATGTTTGGTAAAGTCAAACTGGACAACAATCTTCTCAGCACAACGGGTCAGAAAGTAAACCAGATTTGTAAAAACACGAGTAAACGATCGTCCAGCCCTCTTACCTTCGACGCTCTTTTTTTCCTCTTCAACTACAAACGACTGAAATGTCGAAATGCTTGGCGAAACCTCTGTTTTTTTCTTGCGAAAAAATCCAGGACTACGCAGAAGGTGTTGTTTCTCCTTACTGTTCAACAGAGACTCCTCACTCTTTGCCTGCTTTATCAAGGGAACAAACACACCGTTCTCGTCGAAAGAGAAACCAGATATCGACTGTCGTTTGCCGTTCATGATGTCATCAAACAGCGAAGCCTCTTTGCTTTTGGCAGAATTAATCCGGTTGTTGTTAAGCAAGGCTTCATCATTGTTTTCACTTTTCTCCACGTAGTTGTCGGTGGCTCTACGTACTGTAAAAAAACAGAAAACAAAAAGGAAATTCAAAGTTAGAACAGTTTAAGAAACCGAAGCTCGTTTTTCTCGAAGATAAATACGGCGACCGATCTCCTTTTCTTTTTTTCAACATATACTAATATGGAGGTTGATAGATCGTTTTTAGGATTAAGGTGGTGTTTATATGGAAGCGACTCAGCCCTACCAATAGAGCTGCCCCTTATTACCGACACCTCGCTTCCCAGTGAAATCCCTAGCAAAATTTCTTTTCGTTTACAAGAGAAAAGGGTCAGCCCTCTCATGCGAGATCTCGCCTAGGAGGGCTGGAAATTTTCCATGTAAACACACTCAAAAGGGCTGGCCTAACTAAGACTAATGTACGCATGTACGCAAGATCCAGCCCTCCGAGAAGGGCCACGAAATTCCCAAGTAAAAGCTAGGCGAAATAAACACCCCGTAACACCCTCGGTGCCACCTTAAATCACAGGGCTTTCGGATGAAATATTGAACATCGTAGCTTTAGTAACTGCGTCATCACTCACATCAACCTTTACTCCATGAATTTCTATGGTTGCATGTTTGTCTGATCGGAAAATCAGTAGATTTTCTCGAATTTTTCTATGTGGTGAATCAGCCTAATAAACAATTAAAATCCACATCCGTAATTTCAATAACGGCAAGTTCGATCGAAAAACTGATGAAACCGAATCTGTTAAATCTCAAACTCGCTTAAAAATTCACAATATGCACTAAGACCCTTCCATTTCATACGGTACAACAGTTCTTGATATCAGCGTAAGTGGCATGGTATAAATAATATATATTGACCAAGCAGAGATGAACGGCACTGTTTTTCTACACTTAAGGACACCCTTTGATATCGAATAGCACACCATTCCACTTAGAAGATTAGAGGTCCCTGCTGTCGGAAGAAATGCGCTTGCTGGAACAAAGATTTATTAAGTCGCGCCTGCCAAGTAAATGATCGTCTGTCAGATAAACTACGACAACAAGCATGCCGTAAGATTAAGAGTTAGGTATTCCGTCGTGTCTAATTTACACCAAAGTACTCATTAATGATTCTTAGAGATTACAAAAGAACTTGGCTCCTAATTAGAATGCTGCAAAAGGGATACAAAAACCGTTCTAATTCGCACAAGCCTTTTCTTCGACTTTCTCAGTTAAAATTTCATGAAACTTCCACATAGCTGGTAAACATGAACGTTTAGATGCAGTGGTGTTTTAAAGGAAGATATACAGCATTCGTGTCCGAACTGAATGGGTTGCACAACGGTTCGCGTTCGGTGCAATTTGGATATCCCAAAAAGCTCGGTCGTTCATACTATGTCCATTGCTTATCGATTTACCACGACTCTGACAAGCAGACATCAAGATATGTTCGCCGTTTACATCCATGCAAACGAGCGACGGCAGTAAAATGATTACACAAAAACTCAACGATCATCACGAAAATATTTGAAGCTGGATGGGGTCTAATATATATCAAAAATAAACAAAACGAAAAATGAATGTAATGATGAAAGGCTCTCGTCAAATACTGGGTCAAATAAAAACTTAACTATCAACAAGTATTGCCGACATAGAAACAACCAAGTCGCTTCGCCATAAGCTTGATAAGACATTGCTCCATAGAGCAAGTAGAACAGATTACCAAGAAAGAGAACTCAGGTTTCACTATTTTCAGACATCTACGAGACAGAGTCAACTTTAATACACGCATGATATTCCAATCCATGATCCATCTACACGTTCACTATTGTTCCCATGTTTGGGAGTTACCAAGGAAAACATCTTCACACTGAAACGCCTACAACATGGACCACTTCGCGTGATGGCCTGAATATGGTATGAAACAAATTCGGTTAACATCAACAAGTGAGAACACCGGTCAACATAAAAAAGGATGCAATAAGTTTCGGTTTTAATTTACCAGGTCATAAAGGAAACGTCATCAGGCCAGTTTTTAGATCTTTTCACAAAAACAATGACGCTGCCAAGTTCTCAACTGAACTACATATAAAACAGGTCACGTCCTTTCACAAATACGCGCGAACATCAAGATGACAGTACAAAGTAAACCAAATTTAATTCCACATGGCAAAACCCTATAACGAACTATCAGAAAAGAGGAATGGTATCTTCAGATGCGCGGTGATTTCTAATAAATAGCCTTCCGTTTGACTGAACATTTTCACAAACAGACACAACATTTGAATCTACGTTCTCAAACTCATTAATAGTTCACGAAGAAAAAACAAAAGAAATACATAATTAATCAGTATTTAGAAATCGGAGGAAGATTACAGGTGAATTTTTCCAACTTTCGGATGGATTTTCGCCTAAAATACTGGTTCGTTTGAGAAGTAATTTCAAACACTCGTTTAGTGTTCTTCCTCACATTTCTAGATTACTCGAAACTCGTTAAAAAAACTCGGCTTCGCCTCGTTTTTCAACTCGTTTCTCGGTATCTAGAAATCGGAGGAAGAACATCAACTCGTACTTGAAATATTACGTCAAGCATTTTAACAAAGTGTACAAATAAAGGGTTATATTAGTTATACTAACGTCTGGAATGCAGCTATTTATCATTTATACCACTCTTTAAAATATTAACAATTTACTAATTATCTGTATTGTTAGTAACTAATTTAGTAGGTCAGACTCAGTCTGTTGGAAGAAAATAAACTAATTTTACTTTTCTTTTTAGATTGCCATAATTGGCGAAATAACACTTCGCTTAAACGAACTGACATAATGAGACTAATTCGTCATGCAATATATCCTAGCATGCCCTATACTCTCATTATATGTATGTACAAATATGGCCCAAGTGTTGAATAATATAAAGTGCTGTCCACGAGTATTCGTACGCTTTAGTCATTCGGCAATGACATTTGCCGAAAGAAACTCTGGCAAGATTGCTCTTTGGCTACGAAATTAGATCATTGGCAAACTGGATCTTTGACTTTGCAAAATAAGATAGGCTTAAAAAGTGAAGGAAGCTAAAGATAAACATCATAAGGAATGCCCATACAGCTTAATGAACTAATAACTGTAATTAATGTTGTTAACATTTGCGGTAAGTCGCGCTTTCGTTCCAAATGTGACTAGCGACGCTGCGCAAAACGCGACGATGTCGAGTGTTAATCCTTGAACACACGAGAATTAAAGCCACCAGAACTTTCAATTTGCCTCTCATTTAGAAAACCAACTTCCACTGACTTGCACAAATTTAAAGCAAGTTTGAGCGCGTTTAAATTTGAATACAAGTTTTCTTCGACTTTCACCGACCAACCTTAATGTTTGACCAGCCAATGCAGCCTCCCTTAAGATGGTTGTCACTGAGACAATATTCCTCGCAGTCTTGATGGAAGTTTAGGCAAGGTGACAAAAGCCACTACTACTTTGGTCTGGTCTGCGTTTAAAAAGAACGTCTCACTACATAAATTACGGACTGGAAAGATATGTAATACATTGAGGCGTCATCTACTGAACTGCTAACCTTATGGCAATCAACAAGTTAGCGTTTCACACACGAGGCTTTTGCAACGATGAATAGCATTTGTGAATGTTGCGCTGTTTGCTTTGCGTGGCAGTAGTGAATTCAAAGTAGCATCACGTACCTACAACAAACTTCAACATGACTTCCAGTCCTTCTTCCCCACAACTATCGGATACCCGACACAAAGGCTTCTGGTGCACCGTTTGCCACGGCGATGAAATGGTAAGTGTTGCCAACAGTTCAAGGAAGACCGGTTTTAAAATAAGAATTTCGTACGTCATTTGACGGTTCACCGCACAAACATTCCCACGCAAAATGGGTAAACAAGCCGTGGAGGTTTGAATACAACACAAAGAACCGTTATAAGACGACATTTCCCAGCTGAAAACGGCATCAGCCCCAATAACAGGTCACTTCAGATATTCACCACAAGAAAAGAAATATATGAACGTTTCACATGAGAGGTTATCATTGGTACGACGAAGAAACTTCGTGAAAATCGCGCTGTTTACGTTGCGTGGCAGCTTCAAGTAAGTACGATACAGTATCTCAAACCTCACCCACTACGAACTTCAGCATAATTTCCACCGCTTCTTCCCCACAATCATGAGGTCCGTTCGAAGAAATCTTGGCCACGATAAATCACGACTACGAAACGGTATGTGTTGCTGAAAGCTCACGGAATTCCGTTTTCAGAGTACCAAAATTCCCTGGTGTCATATAACAGTTTGAAGCTGAAACATTCCCACGCAGGGAAAATACACAAACCATGCAATATTAAACATTGACAATCCATATTATAATTCAGTCTATTCACACAGATGACTATCGAAAATTCCGCGTTGAGGTTGGCCAAAAATGACTTAATATTTCTCGATAATCACGAACAAGTGAACAGAGCAGTGAAGACATTTACTCAAAACGATGGGAACCTTTGTAAATGTGGCTGAGGAATTTTTAAAGTAACTCGTTTACCATTTGTTTTTAAATAATCACCTGTGTAATTATATTAAAACAATTATTCGCCTCAGGCTTGGTGAATGTTGTTGAACAATCCCCTAAACAATATTCATCTCGCCTACGGCAAATAATTGTTGACTAAAAGTGAGGAATGCCAACCTCAAGTTTGGAATAACGACGTGCAAGCCCTTTCATGAACCGAGCGATACCTCCCGCAAATAATGCAATATCTGGGAACCTTTTCTGTCGGAATCGAAACTGCAATCCAACGATTCTAACCGACTGAACTGAGAACCTTATGAAGGCCAGGTCATGAATGCCAAAGCATTAATTGGTCATAATTACAAGTGATTTTTCAGTTGTATAAAACTGGTGGAATGTAATGGCGATGGACTGAATCGAGCCTGTCACATGTAATATTTGGCTTCTGTTTAAAGATGGAGGTAATGGCAATGAAGTCGCATCAGAATTGCTGTAGTTTTGCCAACGATACCATTAAATGATAAAGTGAAGAAGAAAAATTCTGATTGCTGAGTGGAGCGAAATAGTCGTATTTTTTTACAATACATCTTAACTTCAGTCTTCTACCCACTTTCACACTGCGGTCTGGTATCCACTACTCTTATACACAGTCACGTCAATGTCAACAACCCAACAGTATACACACAAACACCTTCGTTTTAGCGGTTTATGGCAGATTTTTTGAGACCACTGTTTTTCTAGTTTTGGAAGTTTGTTGAAAGCTTACACATTACTAAAGCGTTGTAAACAATAGGCTTAAAAAAACACGAAGCCAATGTGTATCAATTGGTCAAATATAACACCTCACGATAAGGACGAGATTAATGTAAAAAAAAACCCCAGTTGATCCAAGAGGGGACTTTGCTAGAACCATGACTACTTCAGATAACAAGATGGTGTGAAGATATTCCCCAGGAGCTGATTACGCTGATGACAGACTGTTCGATATTTGTTGATCGATATCGTCTGACATTTGTTGACAATACAGGATTATTATATGAAGAATTGTACTACGCGCTCAAATCTCATCAAGAAGCCTTTTAAGACTTACATCTCGTGGTTACCTGACAAATATTTCTTCCGAACTAAGCTTTTGAAATTTCAGCGGGACTAACCGAGCCGTAATTTTACCTCAGAGTGAAATTCTTACATTTAACACTTTCGCGACTAGAGGTCTCCCTTGACGAGAAAATAGTCCTGCGTTAGCCAGAATAAAATAGCTGAGTACTCATCGTCCGTAGGGGAACGTTAATCGAGCTCCAACCCTTGCAAACATGTAACTTTCCAAGCAATGAATGTTTGGCGTTTACAGTGATGCCCATTAATAAAATTCGAGTGTTAGAAATGATTTAATTATAATTCCTGACCCTCGAGAGTTTCTTATTCCCTAAATATTTAACCAAAGTTTCAAAAACACTTCCACTTATGGAAGCGGGTAAATCAACACTGGCATTTACATTCGATTACAAGCGCGAGAAAGTGGGCCCTTCACACTAGATCATTTGGGGTACAACATCAAAGTTCCGATCAGCAATGGAGAAATTAACTGATGCAAACTTTACTCATTAATTAACCTGCACTAATAATGGATCAAACAAGCATACTGTCCCCAGTTTTGACTCGATTGCTCAGTTGGTAGAGCAGCGGTCCGGAAACCTGAAGATGAGAGTTCGAATCCTGCTCTGGTCAACTTTCCTAGTTGACTTCAGCAGTGTAGGTCAATTCGTGAAATATTCTCTTCATGTTACCCGGAGGATGATTCTGAAATACAAATCTTACTCGCTATAAGCGCTTTGACTCTAAAAGGAAATAGGTGACAAAGGTCTATTGTTTAAAGGAAGTTTCGAGGGCGAATGATGTAGCGAAAGTACTTTCTGTGAACCAAACGGGACCAGTTACGAAATATCCATTTAAGGCATTTTCGCAAGGAACCTAACGCACAAACCAGTGCGACTAGCCCTGTGTTCAACTGACAGCCACAAAGTCCGTTGCCGTGAGCCTTGCTAAGGGTTCTGTACTCGCCGAAAGACCAACAATTGTTATTTTACGCACCCTGATTTGTTGGTATTTAGTCCAGTATTCCTACTCGAAATCTCCCTTAGAGAACTTGCTAATCAGTGATAACAGATTTTGACGTTCCAATACTTGAACTCGTGTCAACAGGTTTAAAAAATGCCAACACTGACGAGTTCAGGCTCTCGATATGAGACGTCTTTAGAACGAGGACTTGAAGGGTACTCTTGTCTTGGCAAGTCAAACTATTCATGGCCTTTATTTTGTATGAAAAATTTTCTTGAACGAAAAGCGAACTCAGGCAAATGTAACGAGGAAGTCAGCGGTTTGTAGTCTCTTTGAATAGTAAAGTCTGGCATTGTTTTATAAAATAACGTGACTCGTTCGCGAGCTCTGATTGGTTAATACCCGTGTTTTGACTAGAGTATCCAAACACCAAAAATTTCTCGCCAAAAGTATACTGAAGTTTGTTTTGCACGTTCAGTCTTATTATTGTATGAAAGAAACACCGTAACGGTTTTTATGTGTTTGAATGCTGTGATTAAAACATTTGGTATGTTGTTGGGCTTTCAAATAGCTTAAAAATACACGCTTGTTTTTCCTTTTCGTCACTGCGTTGAAGTGGCTTCGCTTTATTGACAAAGGGTTCGATCTTCATAAGCTTGGCTCTGATCGGTAGTTGATGATGTTCGGGAGAGTTGCTTACTTTATCGCGTGATCCAAACACGCGAAATGTTACTAGACTCTGCTTTCGAAAAGCTAAAAACACTCGCTTAAATCTTATATCGACTCGACACGTTTCAAGCCGTTAACTGTTACCGATCCTGATGTTGATAGAGACAGGATGTAGACGTTAATATCACAGCCACAAGTTAACGCTGATAAAATCCTAATTGACAGGGCACAAGATTACACAGATCAAGTGAACATGAAAACAGCATTTTCCTAAAACAACGTACAAGTCAGTTCTTCGATGATGGAGTAATATAGACAGACCAGCTTCTTGAATACGAATCTCTGACTCAAAAGACACAGGCAATCTCATTCTGTGCCACCAACACAACACCATTGACGAAGCAAACCGAAGAACGGATTTTTTTTTTCTGAAGGTGAATAACAAGTAAATGCCTTCTGGAAGACCAAACCAAAATCTCTCGCGAAAAACTGATTGCTGCAGCCTAAGTCTAACACGATCAGTTTTGAACGGTCTGTCACTGCCACTGGTACGATTCAAATGTTATATCTCATAGCTGCACTATCACGGATCCCTGCAGTTTCTGAATCAAAATATAGTGTCTAATACAGTCTAAGACAAAGCGTGAGTTTTGCAGGTGAAACCCGAAGCTGCGTGTTTATATCCAGCCCCAGTCAACTAAATTTTTCAGCTCAGTCCTTCAATGTGTGTCTGATGATCATACAAAAATCCTCTTCTTCTCACTGTAGGGATGCTTCTGAAATTTATGACTTTCACTTAGGGAAGCAAGTGTAGCTTAGAATGCCGTTCAACCTTTACATTTTCAACGACGTACTGCGAAAAATGTGCCATCAAAACGAATCATGGCCTGTTCCCAAGTAACAACAAAGTTGCATAGTTTCCATCCAACTGGAAGTGATCAGGAAGAGCGGTCGTGGTGACTTAATAGAGAAAATGGTCGAAAAAGGGCAAAGAAACACTTTTGTTAACATGATTGAACTCCATTTATGCGCAACGGATGTATAAACGGAGAACTAGAAGTACGCAATCACAAACTTATGGCGCGCACAACAGAAAATACTCCTCCTTTTTTTTTGTCAGGACTTACCCTTGTTCTCTGAACGTTCTTCGACTATCACGTGTTTCTGGTGCAACGACGACACCAACCAACTTGTATTCAGCAGTTGCTTGTTATCAATCTAAAAATTAAACAGACGTGAAGACATCAACTCACACAGGTAATTCAACATCAAATACTGGCTCATTCCCGTCTGGGTGTCAGACATTTTCGAGAGAATTTTAACTTGACAAGCGTTCGAATATCTTTCAAAAAATTCAAACTCACACACGCGTAATGTTAGTGCATAAAATTCATTGCTTCAAGTGATAGGTAAATTATTTCCGCTTACAAGGTGGAGAGCAACGTCTGAAATATCGAAACCATACTGTGAAAGAATTGGTTCTAGCCCTTTGTCAATTCCTTGCTCTTCTTTAACTTTGCAATGTTAGTGCATAAAATTCATTGCTTCAAATGATAGGTATATTATTTCCACTTACGAGGTGGAGAGCAACGTCCGAGATATCTAAACCATACTGTGAAAGAATTGGTTCAAGCACTTTGTCAATTGCTTGCTCTCCGTTAGCTTTGATACCAACAACTTTACCATTCGGCAACTGTAATCTAGTTGGGAAAGAACACAACACATTTCAGGCTGTCAAACGTTAAAAACAAGACATTCAAGAAATTGAGAAAATAAAAACAGTTCAAGCTTCTAACCTGAACAAAACTCCTTGCTTGAGAACGATTTCCTTGTTGATATATCGCGTTAGCTTTTTCTGCAAGTCCCGCTTGGTCAGTCTCTAAAGAGTTAACATTGGTCAATGGGTGACTTCAAGTAGTTTGAAGAATATGGCGCTCAAGAAACACCAGGAAATTATTTACCAAAACAACAGGACTATCGCTACGACAAGGACGATAAGGAAACTAGCTAAAACATCCGCAACATCGCCAACCACGGCAACCACCGCAGCAAACATCTGTATGGACAACGACGACAACAACAAAGGCAGAAACAGCAACCATAACAAGAACGGCAGGAACAACAGCACGAACAGATGCAACAAAAGCATTATGAACAACATCAACAGCAACAACAATGATAACAACAACGCTAACAACATCAACAATTGCAACCACGGCAGCAGCAACTGAAAAAGCAACAGCAACAACAAGGACATCAATAACAAGAACTACAGCAACCGCATCAACAACCGCCACAGCAATAACTACAGCAGCGGCAACCATAACAAGGACAAAGACAAAAACAAAAACAGTAGCAACAACATGAACGACGACGACGACGACGACAACAACAACAACAATTACAACAACCAAATTCACAACAACGATAACAACAACAGCATCAACAACTAAAACAACAATAACAACAACAATAACACCAACAATAACAACAACAATAACAACAACGCTAACAACAACGGTAACAACAACAACACTGACAACAACAACAATAACAACAGCAGCAATAACAACACTAACAACAACAGCAACATCAATAACAATAACAACAACAGCAACAACAACGATAACAACAGCAGCAATAACAACACTAACAACAACAATAACAACAACACTAACAATAACAACAACGACAACAACAACAATAACAGCAACATCTACCACAGCAACCACAACCACCACAATAACAACTACAACGACAACAACAAACGGCACAGTACATTCCCAGTAGTAAGACCTACTACATTAACAAGAACAAGCAACACTTACACGGTTGGCGATGAACAAATCCAAAGCAGGCAAAGAGAAGTTGTTTTTCTCACACAGCTTGGACAAGGCTTCCTTGAGACTATGTGTATTCTTACAGAACAAGTACATTAAAGAATGGTTTGGAAGTATAACTCTACACGATGACGGAGGGGCCTGATCTCTACCATCACATTCGTTGACAGTCTGAAACAAAAACGACGTCCAAGATCACGAAGTGTACCACAACATTTACCTACGGAACTAATTCTAGAAATTCTTCACAAAACCATAAAACTTCATATGACTTCAACTTCCTGCGTAAACAATTTATTTGCTCATGAGCACAGAGCAAGTTGACAAGTCTTCCCTTGTCAGATGCCTTAAGTAAAGTAAAGTAACTTTATTTATACTGGATAACCCTCTCAGCTACCTAAGCTGTTCTCCTTAGAGGTCCAGTAAGGGCCACCTCTCATAGGTCCAGTGTCACTACAGGAGGAAATCGGAGTACCCAGAGAAAACCTGCGATGTTTGGTAGAGTCAAATTGGACAACACTCTTCCAACATGTGACCAAGGTAACTTTAATCAGATAGCTGCGCGGAGCCGGAATCGAACCCTAGTCACGGTGGTGAGAGACTTGTGAACTACCACTGTGCCACCAACACCCCTTGTTTAAAAGCTGGTCACACCTGCTTTTCAAAATAAAGCACATTCCGAATAATATTGGCATCTCGAAACTCAAGATTGGAGTTAATAATAAGATAGCATTATCGTGACAATCCCATCCGCGATGGGATTATCGTGATGGTATCATCCCATGGACAACCTTCACGATAGTCTGATCTGTTTATTAACTCAAATTTGGAATTTCAAGATGGCAATATTATTAGAAGTATGCTTTATTTTATACTTTTTCAAGGCCAGTTGTGGTTTTAGTGCAGCTCTTCAAATCAGGTAACTTTTTCAAGCATGTAGATGTGAAGGAAAATTTGACAAAAAATGGTATGAAGGTGAGTTCCACATCCACTTTTCAAATGAATTTACATCGTTAATTGTTACTAGGTAGAACGGAACAGTTGGTTATTTATGCTTCCTGAAGTATGTCGGAGCTCACGAATGAGAGGTTTAACGTTCAAGCAAATATATATGTCCGTTTATCTTCACTACACATTTACTACACATTGACTCGCGAAAGAAGTATCCCCAAAGTGATGGCGTCAGCACGGTAAAAATTCAAGTCTTTTCTTACATGGTAGTAACCGCTGATTTAAGATGTAATCTTGATTTATAATACGACCATAGGCTCGTGCCTCTTGTCTGCCAAAGTAACTGGGAAAGTCGTTTGGAATTTAATGAGAAAAGAAATGGATTTTTTTCCTTTAGTGGTCCGACAGTCTGGAACCACGAACTCAAGAACTCTTTCTGAAACGATTCGGTGAGTTTTCATGGTCGGCTTGAGGTAAGAAAAAGACCGCCACCTTCTCAAACCCAGACTCCTGGAACAAAATCCTCAGGGAGTCAATGTAGTGATTTGCCAACACGTGACCAGTTTATCTACAACGTCATTCATTACCTCATTAGAATTTGTGACATTCGACGAAAACACGGAATCGGAAAGGGATGAAAGTGAACTTCTTGTACTGCTCGCCTGGCTATCGGAGCCACGGCTGCCTAGTAAAATAATACACAGAGACAAAGACTTTATTATCACTAGAATTTTGAACTAAGTAAAGACTGTAAAGTCTCTATTAAGACTGCCGTTTATACAAATGCAATATTGCTTACGTTTCAAAGACTTTGACAATAGTTAAAAAGCCTTTGGAGGGCAATACAGAGTAAACGTTCTGTCCTAGATGCACAACTCATGCATACACACGAACCTTTTCAGAACATGGGGCTCGAAAGTGTAGTTTAAACTTTATGACACTGAGTAAGAGCAGGTATACACCCGATGCTATTATTACTATTATTATAAATATTATTATAATTATATTAATACTATAGATATTATGGATAGACTATTCTCTATATTAGATTCCAGCATTCCAATTATGTAAAACAGCAAAAAAAGAACATGATTGTAACATCGCAATTCTATTGTCTTAAAAAGTTTTTTTTGGTTCTTTTTTGGGGGTTTTTTTTGTGCTGCAATGTTTACTCTATAGGTATTTAAGACTTTGTCATGCATTCATAGTTTATCTATTTCTTGTCTACTTCACTTACTGGTCTTCTGAAGTTGATCGCTTTTAAATCTCACTACAAGATACGATAGCAGATAACACTTAGAAAGACTGGATATACAATACAAAACATAATCCGGAAGTAAACATCTTGTAAATAACTCAAGATATGGACTTAGGATCAAGAAAAAAGTATGGTGATAATATTTCGACTTTATTTCAAAGCCTTCATCAGATCATCTAATTACATACAGTATATACGACCCTTAAATAGTCGTAAAGAAAAACGGGAAAATGTCTTTCTTTTTAATTAGTGATTTCATGCTAAGGTAAGCTTAACAGTCCGTTGCTTGTAATTAATCTAGTAACATTAAATTCTTATCTGGAAACATCATAGAAGTAGTAATAATGGACGCAAATTGACCTCCTGAAGGAAAATGAAATTTCAACTCATTATATCCCAGTCATCTCATCTCATCCTATACCATTAAATCACATCCTACCTCAGCTAACCTCACTTCATCCTATCGCAACCCATCCTATCGCAACCCATCCCATCCCATCCCATCTTATCCACGTCACTTCATGCAATGTCGCAGAAGCCGACTCACCCCATCTCATATTCCATTTCCTCTACTTCGCCTCATCTGATACAATCCCATAGTACCCAATCTCACTACGCCCTATCCCATTCCACTTCATCTCAGCCTACCCTACCCTCTCCCAAATCACCTCACCAACCCATCTCACTTTGTCTAATTCTAAATAATCTTATCCCATCCAACCACCACAAATCTATCACATCCATAACTACCCCATCCCATCTCGCCCTATTCCACCTCATGTTATCTCGAAAAATCAGCTTCAGAACGTGTTATGTCATGGTGCACGCGGTTATAGAAAGAATTTTACGTTACCTCGCCAAGGAAATGCAAATTTCTTCTTGGTTTCATCAATTTCAAAGCTGTGTTGCGACTTTAAACCTTTCCAACTTCTTACTTTTGAGTTGCTGCTAAACTATAAAGTGTAAGAATCACCTCATATGAGCATGCTTAGAGTTTTGCCCAAGGTAGATAGAGTGGAAACACTCTGTGACTGAAAATAGCCTTGGATGACCGGTTAACAAAAAAAGATATTCATTTCAAATTCCGACTTGGCTCCTGTCATTTACTGTTTATTTGATGGAACTTTACAAATTCAATCCTATTTTAATATTAACGATTGGCATTTAAGAGCATTTTCTCACATGTTTTTAATATTTTATTCCAGCAAAACTATCCTTTGACTTTTTTTGTTTGTTTTGAGTTAACAAAGTTGAACCCGGTTAAGAAAAAAAATTAAACTACTACAACTATACAACGAAAAAGCTGAAATACATTGTTCAAGTTTAAAACAAATTGTGCAATTTTAAGTCGAACATTTTTAGTGTTACCTGCAGACCAGATCCATGCAGATTACTAATACCACTATCGCTGTAATAGTCGTTCACCTCAGCTTCCATCAAATTCGAGAATTTAACCTGCCGATGTATAACAATTGACGCACCGTGACATTAAAATTATTCAATTTAAATCTTAAAGCAAACGGTAAGTATCGCAAACTATAACTTGTAAAGTTTGTTAATCTAAAAGATTAAAAATTGGCTATTATAAGTTAGCACATTCCTATTGGTTAATTTTAGATGACTTATTAGTGTTGTTATTTTATAATGCTACATTATACTCGACGAAAAAAAATATTATAAAGTGTAAAATTAAAAAGGCACTGTCTCAACTTAAACGACTTATCCATGTAAATTTAAGACAGCTAAGCTTTCGTGAGAACAAAGCAAATTTGTTGGGTCGCGCAACTTTTGCACATCTGCACAACAAACGAACGCAACGTAGGTTAACAATAACAATCGTATTCTAGCAACAATGACCATTATTCTGCACTTCGTCATCTGAAGATTGTTTACAAAAGTGATATTCCGAGCTCGTGTTTTCGGGTTTGAAAGAACGTGGTCCTACAATCTAAAGTGATCATTGAAAGTTATATTTTAAGCCGAAGCCAAATCGGAAGTTCTTCAATAATTTCATAAATCATCTGATCAATACTGCTCAACTTCAAAATTTGTGGAACTCTAGTAATTTTTTTGAAATTTGTGTAATTACAAGGCTTCATCAAACCAATGAAAGCTTGGGTCATTTTTTACAGCAACTATAACTGCTCTTCAACTTCCTTTGCGCATCAAGAAACATAGTTGAAACATCCGCGGTCCTTCCTGATAAAAACCGATCAAGTGTTATTAGTGAGTGGTACGTTCCCTTGGATGAGTATGGCATGCTATGTGGCTGGCAAGACGTTTCCCATTGACGTTGCCCTCGTCGTCCGCCATTCTGTAACGTAAATATCACCATGCCATGCCGTTCTTAAGTCCTTTCAACCGGTCATATCGATTTTTAGAACATTCTTTTCACTACGTTAATTTCAACTAATTTCCTTACACATGTCGGCAAGTAGCGTTTCTTTTTTCACTCGCAATGAGCAACAGCTCGTTCGTTCTGGCTGTTCGAAAAAATCAACTACTAAACATATGTTCGGCGCTTTTCAGAAAATTACCCAATTGTCCAATGTTTATTTTACAAAATAACAGATAGTCACAACATCAGTAAGACGTCTTTCTCATCACTGTCGCGACAAGGTTTTTGTGACGTCGTTACTTTGCTCCTCCTACCCAGCGAGACATTCTCCTCAAATCAGTTCAGTGCACTGCGCAGGTATCTCCTTACTTCGAGAATGCATTTGCCCAGGAATTCTCCACATTTCTAACCCAAGCTCCGTCAAAAAGTTTTCTTCCCACTTGGCAACCCTCTAACCCTTGAAATGAAAGTAACTTTATCTATCAACTACTTTCTTTCACGTGGTTAAGTTCGAACATGGCATGGTTGTGAATGAGTGAGGATTGAGTCAGAGACTCTGATGATGTCGTTGACCGACAAAAGCTAAGACAATTGTAAATAAAGTTATATAACTTACAGCGGCTGGCCTCACTCGATTCTCCTTATTATGAAAGGAATTGTACAACTTAAAATCAGTGGTTACCGGTTAACTCTTTACTCTGGTAAACGTCAGACGATTTTACTCGTGAAAGAGAGAGAAAGCTCACACCGGGAAAGAGTTAACGGCCACTCGGTGCAAGCCCCAGTGTCTCCTACAAATGTCGAAATTGAACACTATCCATTGCTATCAGAATTCGATAATGCCAGCGACATTTCCAACTGACTCTACCCACCATTTTTTTGAGCGCCCTATAACCTCCGTTCTTTGATTCTTGCTGAAGAGGCAGAGGGATGCCTTCCATTTGAGCTACCCAACACTGACGATACAGCTCGGATTTTAGAAACCTTGGGTAACTGTCAAACTTCATCAGAGTGTAAACCTTCACAAACAGGACAAAAAAAGCAATTGAACAGATTTAACAATATAAGATAATTCAAATTCTACGAAAAGTGTTTGAAAAGAGTTTGTTTTTACAACAAAGGCTTAATTCTAGTCTATAAGTTTTTCTCTTTTTTTCAATTCATTTTTCTTGCTCTTATTTCCCCTTTCTTATTTCTTTCCTTATCTCCCCCTTTTCTAATCTCTCCTCTACTCATCCTTCTTACTTTCCTTTCAGTGCCATTCTTTCCTTTCTATTCATTCTTTTCCCTCTTCTTCTTTTCTTGACTTTCTTTCTCTCCTTCCCTTTTCTTTACCTCTACCTATCCCCTACCTATCCTATTTCTTCCTCTCTGTCCCTTTCATTCTCCCTCTCCTTTTCTCGTCCCTCCTCACTCTCCTACCCTCTCCCTTCCATTCTCCCTCTCTATTTCCTTCTCTCCTTCCCACTCTCTTATTCTAGTCCTTTCTCTCCCCCTTTCTTTTGCCCCTCCCTCTCTCATTCTTTTTCCCACTCCTTTCTCTTTCTCTTTCCACCTCTCTCACCCCTTCTCTTTCCCTCTCCCCCCTTTTCCTTCCCTTTCGCTCTCGCTCTCCCTTTCCCTCTCCCTCTGCCTCTCCCTCTCCCTTCCACGCTTCCTCTCGCTTTTCTTCTGCCTCTCACATCCTTTCATTCCCTTCCTTCCGTGACTCCCCCCTCTTCCTTTCTCTTTCCTCTCTCTCTCTTCTTCGTTTTCCTTCCTGTTCCTGTATCTGTATCCATTTCCACCCCCTCTCCCAATCTTCTCTGCCACCACAATCCCCTTTCTTCCCGTTCCACTCCTAGTAATCACTATCCTTTCTTTTCCATCTCATTCCCTACTCCATCACTCTTACAATTCTTATCCATTCCATTCCCCCGACGTCCCAAACACCACTCAACTTCCCTCCTAACCCCCTCCACTATGTTCAGGAGACTCACCTGGTATTGCACCGTAGCAAACAACTCGTTTGTCGGACGTTTAAGCTTTTCTTCCACTTCGCGGATGGCTGAACTCTCCACATTGACCGGCATGGCTGCAGAAGACTTTAAATGCGTTTCGTATATATCTTCTGCAGATCTTATTAGCTGTTGTTCATCAAAAAAACAAAATAAAAATAAAATAAGTAAATAAATACACATCGCGTTTGTACAAAAATAGTTACTCCAGCACCGAGTTGGTCTGCCGTTGTTGGTCTAAACGACCAGGGCGGGAAGTTTAATAGCTAATACACCGAAATTTCATGCTATTATTTATAACATTTTAATAATCGCTAACCTCGTTTTCGTCTTCAATCGTCCTATACTTTTCGCAAGCTAGCCAGAAAATCATATTCTCTTCACTGTACTCCTTCTGAAGGAAAGTCTGTGTGAAAAAATAACACAGTGAATCATGTTATATGTCAGTCTGCTTTGCAGCAGCGCTTCTAGTCGTCTTACTGGCTCACATTCACGTTGAAACTGCGAACGGCAAACGAGGAAAAAACCGCGGGTCACGTGGCGATTTCACGTTTACCGTGTGCCGTAAACGCAATGTTTAAACTCTCGAATATGTCGAAAAATTAAACTACGGAAGTTTTCACTTTCGTTGAGGATTGTCACATGAAACAAATTTTCGTGATGCGAAGACACAACTCACTAAATGAGACGGAGAATTACAGTTGACATTGCTGTGTGCGAATACTTGTGTGAGAAACTGACAAAAGACTGAATAAGTTCAAAAAAATCAAACAAGGAGGCGAAATAAGGATGATAATTCATCTGGAGGATAAGATTTTAACGTCCGTCTTTTTACCTGGTGATGAAATTGAAGTTTCGCTGTGTGCCCTCGTCAAACACCCCACTCCTTCAAAAAGCCTGCTTGGTTTCCTTAACAAATCTAGCGCAGATCTCGCATCACGTGAAAGCTCACACGTCAACAGCCCCTCATCCCACCCGAGTGGACACCACCCTTTTTTTCAAGTGGCTGAAGCGGGATATTTCTGTGGCAACATGCTTCGCAGTTTGACAACGTCGGGGTCTTTCCAGTTGCTTTTGTGATAACTAGCGACTCTCTTTGGTTTTATGCACGGTTTCCGCTCAGTGACTCGCAATCATAATTTCCCTTGGATAATTTTCTCAAACATATAACCGACTGCAAACACTTATATCAAACTTAATATATCATCTGCTACACAAGCCACGTGACGTCACAAGCACAACGAAGTTGATCGGTTAGTTATATTTGAGTCCCTTGAAGCCATCTGTTGAAAAGACACCCACGTAAACCTCGAAAGTAACTTTTTCTAGGCTTCCACTAAATCCCAAAAATAGCTGATGCTGATGCTTAACTTCCAGACTGTGGGTACATCATTTGTTACTCTACTCTAGCCAACGCCAGGGGATATTACTCAGCCTAAAATGCAGCGTTCCCACTTGTGATGTCCAGATATTCCCCCACGAGTCATTAGAAATTTGCATACACCCATGGCTTTCAAACCTGCATTCAACCCACTTCTGGCAAATATTTTACCTGCAAATCTACGCTTTCCGTGCTAAACAGCTGACTTAGTGACCGAAATAAGATTGGGAAGTCACATCGCAAAAGCATTTCAACTACTTCATACTAATGAATTCTTGCCCATACCTTGAAGACGTTCACACCCGTTGAATCTTCTAATAATCTGTCAAACGCCACAGCCCATTTGGCCACTTTTCCTTCCACAGAGTTCAAGTTACTGCAAGTTGTGACACTCACTGAAGACGAATGAAATATTGGACGACCACCACAGCCTGTAATAAACAACGCATTTGATTAAGGATAGTTGAAGCTTTTCTGACTTAAAAATGTTGAAACGTGGCTAAAGAATTTACAGTTTATGACCCGACGTCAACACTCCAGTCTGATGTCTTCGTCGGGAGCGATCTGAACCATCTTGTACCCTCGCTGAGCCACAGATGACATCAACTGGTGAATATAGGCTTCGTGCAATAAGTCATCCTGAGCAGACTTCGGTCAGGCGTGGGTGGCAGTGATAAGCCAGGTCCCCGTAGCCAGGTTTTCGAGTGGGGAGGTGCAATGATGTCTCGAGTAGACCGTTTTAGGACAGCTGCAATGAACTGTATTCGGGAGATACCCCAGGAAATTAACAAAGGGAGAATGCTGCACTATTGTACATTCCGAGGTAGACTTTACTTCTACAAAAACATACATAAGTTTATGCTAAATAAGACTGCGTTTACACTATAGTGAATAGGCTTTTGTGCCGGTATAAAATGCTTTCTAGTATAGTGTAAAATCCGCCTCGAAGAGATTTGCACCTGCAACAACTCTCCCTTCTTCCTCCAGCTAACCAACGTGCTCAAGAATACAATCTATTGCTGTGATTGTACTATGTACCCCTAAATTGTTTGCAATAATAATAACAACAATGAAATTTCTATTTTAAAAGTTTGAGAGCTTGGAGATATCTTGAAACGATAAATGAACGATCGTCAAGCTCTGTCCTCAGAAAAACGAGGATAGAGCTTGACGATCGTTCATCTGTCATCTCAAAAGAACAACAATAACATCCAAACGCTCTCGTGATGCCATGTTGAATACAATCAAAGGCTCATAGTGCCCCGAAAACTTATCCGATATGAAGCGTACCACTTTCAAGAGCGGAGTGAAACAACATCTCCCCGTTGCGAAAATCGCTCCGAAAATAGTGTTCCTACTGTAAATGTAACGCCTATCTGCCGTGGTTTTCGCGTCGCTACGGAAAACTATCTGGCATAGTGTAAACGCAGCCTAAGGAAGCGTCATAGTGAATTCGCCCTTTTTACCACATCAAGAGAGTATTTCACGAATAATCTACACTGCTAAAATCAACTAGAAAACTTGACTTGAGGGGATTCGAGCTCGCATCTTCGGGTTTCCGGACCGTTGCTCTACCAGTTGAGCTATCGAGTCAGTTGGGAAAAGTGTGTGGGGTGTGGATACGACCAGTTTATACGATAGGACAGTCGTATCTCATTGTTCGTCCTGGGATATGTAAAGTTGTCTCAAGGGCACAATTCCTGTTTGTGATTGGCTCACTAATGTAGCAATACGTCTGGAAGGCACCATTGAGTTAATCGGATATATCAGGACAGATCATCGTTTACCATAATCTTAACGTGTAAATCGGCCCATATAATGATCCATTCCAGAGCATGAACTATTCTGGGGGAGACTTCATGCTCATGGAGGATGCAGAGAATATTTAATGAATGAACCTACACTGCTGAATTCAACTAGAAAAGTTGACTGAAACGGGATTCGAACATCTTCCGGTTTCCGGACCGCTGCTTTATCAGCTGAGCTACTGAATCAGTTGGGCTATTGAATCAGTTGGGCTATTGAATCAGTTGGGAACAGTGTGCTCGCTCTTGATCCACATTAAGAGCAAAGAGAGATTCTTGCGACAATCTAACGGTTATCCGTAAAGATGTGCACTGTTTCGACTCTATTTCATCAGGGCTTTTTAGGGTAAGATGAACAGAATATTTCATAATAAGCCTACAATGCTAAATTCAACTAGAAAAATATCTGGAGGGGGATTCGAACACGCATGTTACCGGTGCTCAACCAGTTGAGTTATCGAGTATTTAGCTAAAATAGGAACACTCTGGCTTTCGTTTGTCAGTTTATGCTCCAGGCAGACGGCTTGAACAAAATTAAACATCTAGAAAGATAGACACCAAGGTTATATCTATCTAAAGGCCCGTTTACACGTCCGGTTTTGTGCCTTGCGATTGACATCTTGGAGTATGTATTAAACTGACAAGGGCATCGAGGACAAACGGCAGCAAATCATAAGCGGGTATCTTGCCGCAAAGACTGTCATGGGTATATTGTATACACCATAATGACTGTCGTAACATACAAAATAAGACGTATAAACGGGCCTTAAGGAGTTTGTAGCCAAGCAGGGGGAAGATTAGCCGATCATCCCGATTCAATTAGTTCAATAAACAGTGGCGGATCCAGGGTGGGGCCCAATGGGCCGGCCCCCCCCTTTCACTAAGACAATAACAAGTGTAATTCTTACTAACTAGGTAAGTATTTCTCTCGCGTGATTGAAACTTTATTATCCCTAATGTATAGTAGATTGGTGTTAATGGTCGTCTATTGGTGCTATGGAATGCCCTTTGATGCAATTAGTTGCGTGTCTACGTTAATGAATGTAGATTGAATAAAACGAATGTATTTTTGCACTAATGAGTTAGAGGCTGGCGTTAATGATAGCATATTTTCTGGTAATGAACAGCAATATGTGTATAAATATTATATATTGAACACACACACACACACACACACACACACACACACACATATATATACTGTATATATATATATATATATATATATATACTGTATATATATATATATATATATATATATATATATATATATATATATACTACAATACAATATACATATAGCTGCACATTCTGGTAAATACTATAAATTCACTCTTGAATATCTCAGCGGTCACTAAAAACAATCTCAAACAACTGAACATGTGATTTCTCTGGTGGAGCTCAGAGTAGAAGAGGAATCTTACTGTTTAATTACTACTCCTGGGCTGGCCTCCCCTTCAAGCAAAGTCTGGATCCACTAGTGATAAAGGTTCTTGACTATGACAGCCAGAGAACTTCTTGGTCACACCTGATGAGGTCATGCTTTTTAACGACAAACAGTATAAAAGAAGAGAAAGGAAGGAAACTGGGAAGGAGCCAAGCAGGCCATGGTCATTAAATGTTGAAAATACACGACACATACAGGTGCAGACATGAGGAGTGGGAGCCACTGACACCATACTCTCTCCTTCAAGTCTGGATTTACATCTGGCCAGTCACCATAATTGAGTGGTTCACATTAGAATGTGCATCAAGAAAGCTACCACCCTTAATAAGCTACTTCCTATGGTTACCCCATTAAAGGGGCAAGGGTGCACTAGAATGCCTAACTATGGCTAACATCTGACAATTTTACTTGTCACGGGGATGAGCCCTGTCTGTTAAAAGATTACACACTGCCTCCTTAACCCATCATGGGGCAAGCTCACACTTTAGCATTATACTCCAGTAAACATCAGCACCTGGTTATTCAAAAGGAGATCAGCTTAATCCAGGAGTAGGGAAAATGTTGTGAACAACTGTCTGATCGTGCTGCTGAGAAAAGTTGGAATATTCTTTTACAGATCTTAGGTGTATACAAAAAAGTTTTAAGCTGTGAAATCTGAATTGGATTGTTCAACCAAAATAAATGAAACCAAAACAACAGATGAACTGGTAATCCCAGATTAATGCTAATTATGCTTTAAACAACTGGCCCCTGATGATTGTACTTGTCACAGGGATGAGCCTTGAGCATGAACAATGTCTCCTTAAATAACCTCTTCTCACTGAGTCAACCAGGTTCCAGGCAGGCAGGAGTATCAATGTGTTAGTATGTTTACACATCAGCCAAAAGCTGATGTGAAAGCTATTGGCAAAGTGAAAGATCCTGGCATTTTTAGTGGAATACAACAAGGACAGATGACATGAAGGTCAGTGCTAAGGTCAGAGGGTAATCATTTTATACTTTAGGCTAAGAAAAATTTAATTTAGCTGAAAATTGTCAGACCAAATTATGACAATAACTGTGGGTTTTCTTCAGCTGGCCACCATTGAGGGACTGTGGGCCCTTATACCCACATTTTGGTGGCACAAAATAACATTATGCAATTCAATTCAAATGCACACAACCAAATCAGCAGTGTTTATCTTAACCAAACACTTATGCATTGTTTACAAGATACACAGCATCCTGTCTAATCTATCATTTTGGACTTCAGGTTACTTATTCATGCATGTGAACTTGAGGGGAAAATGTATCATTTCTTCACAAAAAGTTCAAGCATTGCACAGAGTTTACACATATTCTACACCAAACAGTTCAAGTGAAGGGTAGTCTTCACATTGTATTATACTAAAAACTGACAATGTAATAGAAAGCTTTGGTGAGTAAAGAATCTTCCTTGATTCTTGTCAATAACAGTCATGCATGCTACAGTACCCCCAAGACAGTGGTGTAACTATGACATTCCAAGTGGAGGCCTTGAGGGGTCCTTAGAAAATTCGAGGGAGGGGAACATGAAGTGCAGATTTTGGGTAATGCCTCTCACACACTCAAATATGTCATTTTGCACACTGCAACTGTGGAGACATCCAACTTTATAGAAGTTGATGATCACACAAATTACAAGTTTGGCTGGCCTCTTGGAGGCCCAGTAAGTTTTTAGGGAGTCTGCCTATCCAAGCCAGCCCTCTGGTGATGCCAATGCCCCAAGATCATCAAACATTATAATTATATACATCTTTAAAATCTACAGTAACTACTCATATTATTACAATGTTTATGAATATCAACAAAAGATATAATGTAATTACATGTAGGTTATCAACAATCAATACATAGAATGATATAGGTACTGTATGTCCACTTACCAACATGGAAGTCCTTCTGAGAATTAGACTAAATAAGAAAAAACACAAAATCTACAGTTAGACACAACAGTTCATTGGGGGCAAAATTATGATGTCAACAGGGTGTTTCTAGCAGGAGAGAGGAAAGCTCAAGATTGCTTTGTCAAACTTGGCCTGACATTACAATCAAAATTACAATGACATCACGATGTACCCCTCACACCAAATTGCTATATACAGTACTATAATTATCACATCAACATTTCTTAGTGATAGAATTAAAATTTAAAAAAGGAAGTATCACTGAGTTAACAGAATCTTGACCTACAGTAGCTTCACACATATTCAAACTCCCATCTTGATCACAGCAACTATTTCATTGATAAAAATAAGAATTCAAGGGGACATTTGATATGCAACTTTGCTACTGAAATAGTACACATTAGAGTGTGGAAGGTTGATACTTTGAACTGTGAAAAACAATCAATAATGCATGTGAAGCAATTTCTGCTTTCCATTAAGAGAAACACCTGGAGAAAGTACATGTCAAGATCAGTGCTAATTTTTTATTCAATTGCTTGATCTAAGTTTGACAAATACATGTAGCTCTGCCTAAAACTAGATTTTTCCTTCAACGAATGAGGCTATTTTATTAATGTAAATTCACTTGAGTTCCATAATATGTAGTAGATGAAGAAAAAGCTGATCCCCAAATATGTATTTGTCATGAAAAAAATTATCAAAAGATCAGTAATATCTGTCTGTTTTGCTCCTTCACAAAAATATTGTTTTCATTTCTAAATACACAGCCAGAGAAATTACAGTATTATCTATTGCTTGGGTCTTATTGTTTACCTCTTACTGACAGATGATCATTAATTTTGCTGTCAATAAAGTGATAAAGTATTGAGTCTACCACCCACAAAGAGAAATCAAAACAAGTGAATTAAAAAACAAGAACAGCTGGACTTACTCTTGCCTACATGATGAATGATTTCAAAACTACGCCTACAATTTCAATCTGCACATCTTTGGGTATTTGACAATATTTAACTAAAACAGCAACCGAACAGCTCATAGGCTGACACATACACACAACAGGTCAACTTTCATGCAGCTATACAATCAATGCATTGTAAAATATGCATTTTAATTAAACTCTCGTAAAAACACAGACCTCATTCTCAGTTCTAACAACTAAAGGATATCGATCATTGTGTTTTGGGCACTAGTGACAACTTAATATCATAATATCATAATACATACAATCAGAACTTAGAAGAAGCCCTAATTACATTCCTGCCTGGTGTATTTTTACCATGTTCAATTACATGTTGACATGATTTTCAGTTCAACATTTGAATAGTTAATTTGACAAAACACAGTACAATCTTTTTAAAACATGAAAGATTGAAAACATTTATGGCAAACAGGAAAAATTACAAACTAATATTGCCCAACATGGGTTTTTCAATTAATAAATTTGTGCTTACAACCCACAATATAATTTGTATGTTTACCCATAAAATGAATTAACATGGAGGGGCTACATTTTGGGTATGCCACTACATGCTCCAAGGAAACCTTTTAACACTGGAGATTTGAAGATTTCTTTTCTCTTCCTTGTTATTTTCAAGTAATTTTCCTGCTAATTTTATTGCTGTGGCAAAAGGTGCAAATTCACTGAAGTGATGTCAAGCATACACATTATCTTAGCTATCACAGTCAACATTAACAACTACAGAGCCTGTGTACCACAAATGTACAGTTAAGTGAAAACTGATATAAATAGAAAACCTCATCTCAGATTGTACAATATTACACAGACAAGTGTTAATTTTCTTACCTCTGTAGCTTCCACTGGTGAACAAGTCTGTGACGTGGTCTTCACATTGCTTGCCAGAGATTGTGACCTTTGATAGATAAATGTCTTATGCCCTAGTTCTATCTCCTTTCCTTGATCCAAGGGCTTTTTTGAATCCTTCCGCACAGACTCATCAGTCTGTTTTCCTTGTGAGGATATATTGCTGACTTGAGTGTGGTCATGGCAATTGGAAGAGGTTACTGTTTCAGTGGTAGGAATGAAGCTTTTTGAAGTAGGATTCTGCAACATGGTAGCCAAACTAATGCCATTTCTCCCTGTGCTAAAATCTCCTTGGGGTTGACTGTCCATTTCATGTCCCTTGGTCATGCCAGTATGGACAAGAGGGTGCAGTTGAAGACACAGAACTAGTTCCTGTTCACTTCCATATTGCCCAGCTTGAGTAGAAAAGTTGGTTCTTCCAGATGGGCCTTTCCCACATAATTCATCTCGAACATGTTCCGGTGGATTCAAGCGTTCCACTTGAAACTCAGACGCTGTTGGACCACGGTAGTTCTCCGATCCGTTCGTCGCAATCTGCGTAGACGATCCTTTAAGAAACGCGGATATTGCATTCAAAATAGCAACAGATGAGGTTGGAAATTGCTGACAGCTTCCGGTTGCGGGGTCAGGAGTACAACGTAAACGAAATCGATCCGTCAATAGTTCGTGGTCTCGGTGTCGAATTAAACGTGGATCTATCAGGAACAAGTGGCAGGTACAATTTAAGTTCAAGTCGGAAGTAACTGTACCTTGGGTAGCGCCAACCGTTCCTCTTCCCTGTGTGTTTACATTCGTAGTGAAGAGACCTAGTACAGGTTTGTTCTCTGGGCAAATCCCAACGAAAGCTAGTGAGTCTGTAGGGCAAGTCATAAGTATTTGTTCGTTCGAATTCCTTAGGCACACCCCCATAGCTGAGATTTCCAATAGCACAATCACATACGGCTCTCTTTTCACCCGTAAATGAGTCACCAAATTGGACGTTCCACTCGTCGTCATAGGACGGTCAATGGACCCTAGATAACCAAGAACTACTTGGATTTTGGACTGTTTTCGGGTTCGATGGAGGCTCGAAGTTGTGAAATTCAAACGCTTTGACGGCTTCAATGGTGTTGAAATGTTCCCAACGGCGGAAATATTTGGATTGGTCTTCTCTGGTGAAAACGAGAGTCTCAGTTCTTCGTCGGTCGCTATATCATTGTCATTGAACATAGACGGGTCGAGACCTCTTCGCAGCCTTGGAGAAGGAGTAATTGCCGTTGGCGGGCGCTTGAATTCCTCGACAACTCGATCGACGAGTTTAGATACAGGAGGACACAACACATCTTCGGAAGTAGACTTGTGAACGTCCTTCCCAGACTGTACAATTTGCTGGAAGGGACTGCCGGGTGTTTTGACCACTCGGCGAATTCTTAGGTCTGTTAATCCAGTTTTGGTAGGAGAAATAAAGTTAACAACATTGTCGTGCTGTAGACCTTCCACATTAACGCCATTCACCTCGATGACTTCGTCACCGGATTCCAAACCAGCACGCTCCGCAGCGCTGTCAGGTTGTATTTTCACCAGCTGACAAGGATACTCGCCCGCTAAGGTGAAGCCATACCGTTTTCCTTTGGTTTGAACGTGAAATACCCTCGTCTCATAACTGGAATTCATGTTCGTGATTTCTCGCCATATTATTCAATACGGCACGAAGGCCGATGCAATCCCCATTTCGCGTGCTCCTTTTATTAAATTATCTGTGTCTAATTGTTTAAAGTTTATCGCTGTAATCCGTCAATTTAAGGAAACAGCGAGAAAGCTTGGTTCCTCTCCAAGGCTTTAACGCTTCGACTACCAGGCGAAGGGGTCCAGACAAGACGTTCTAGATCAACAGATAAGTGTAAATGGAAGTGCAAATTAACGATGATATTTAATTTTCGCATTCACAAAGGCTTCCTAACAATTCAGCTGTTCATTTTCCACATGACACAACCAACCACCACTAAGGCCACTCAGGGAACTGAAAAAACACTCACAACCGAACGCCGTATCCGAATTTGGATAATAATTTCTTGTGTCTCCTTTGCCTGTTAAAAGAACCAGCGAAGTGTAGCCAAGGAACGATTCGTGTGCTTTTTTTCTTGGACCGTTGACAGGTTAATAAATTAAGGGAGTCATGTCTATGTATAAATTACTTCGCCCAAAGATTACAACCCGTTGAGATTTCAACAAAAGACCTTCATAACATCAGTTCGTTCATAAGGAACCGAATACCTGGTGAAACTCACAGCTTTCTTGGTCCTATCCAGTGCAAATGATTGTCTTCAGAATTCAAATCGTTTCTTGGCCAACAGCAACAAGCTTACTCATTCATTTCGCTCTCTGACCTCATTCCCAGATTCCCTTGGCTGGCGCTTCCTCATGAGACTGAAAGCTCACCACGCGTTGTAATGTTTATGTAAACAAATGCTTGATCAAATGATTTTCAAATGTTCAACTTTAGTTCATTTATCGAAAGCATAGGATATACCAACCATTAAAAATGAAGAGAGCGTTTCGAAGTAAAGTTCGCCAGCTTCGGAGAAAATCGCTTGAATGCCGACAAAGTCATTCACGTAATTCGCAGTCAAGAGGCTGATGGACGAGTCGTTCTTTGAACCAAATTCGTCTTTGTTGGCAATCCAACAGTAAATTTCCTGTAGCAGGTGCTGCAATTTCACTCGGAAATGATGTAACTGATGAAAAGACGACTGTGAAGATGAAACAATGGCGCGAGTTACGCGATAAATGCCTCTTTCTCTTCGGTGAAATGGGCATTTGGGAACTAGTAAACAAAATGAAAAAAAAAGAAGCCTTGGTTTACTAATTAAAACTCTCGAATCTTGATTTGCGAGGAGAATTTTCAAGTGCCAACGCTGCGTGACCCCAGGAGGGCAGCAGTAGGGAAGTTTGGTCGGTCGCCATTTTGGTGGTTGCGTGGTAACAGGAAGACAGCGAAAATGCGAGACACGAATATTTTCCTGGCGACGTCATCAAAATATAAAAATAACGCTCCACAAACCAGGGTTTATCACATGCCACGTGAATTGAAAGCTTTATCGAAGATTGACTCTCCCTGTCACCTGAAAGCGCAATGAAATATTGTATCCCAACAAACAGCAAGATACTTTTTGGAGAGTACAATCTGTGAACGTGATCTCAGTGTTGGGATAACGTGTGGTCTGACCTGGTGGAAGCCTGTCCTTGTACGGCATTTCCAAGCCAACCAATTGCTGGCGTATGTCCGAAGAACTACCAGGAATACCCAGAACTTCTAGGCCGTCGAACACTTAACTTCGCTCTCGCCTGTTCACAACTGGAGTTCGCTTTAACAGCGTCGGTTCTGCGGTCAATCAACTTGATGATGCGGGTGGAACATATCCAAAGACGGGCATCAAAGTATCTACCGCACCTTCCCTTTCTTTGTAACACGAGTTGTAATGAACGACTATTAACGTCAAGGCTACCTCCTCTAAGTTACTGGCACGGGTGCAACCAGAAGGGGGTTTGGGGGAGGGGGTCGCGACCCCTGCCTCACACCCCAAATCTACTTCACTTGGAATGACCAAAATCATCTCGACAGCGCCCTGATTCAACTATCCGGCCCCTGCCCCTCGCTCTTGATATGATATGTACTGCCAACTCCTGATCAACCTGAACCTGTCACTTGGCCAGTCAACCGAAGCTGTTTCCGGTTCAAAACTACTAAATGCGAAACCTTGAACTATCAAAAATGGCTCACTATTCGGACAGCAAGAATGAGTATAAGTAAAAGACAGCAAAAGTCACGCGTATCTAAGTTTTCAAGTGTGGGGACCGCAGTAACTGGCGTCAGCTGTAACCGTAGCCTAACCACGTTATGTTATTTAAGAGCAAAGATAAGATTAAAATCAAAGTAAAATGAAAAGGGATGTTGAAATTGCTAAATGAGGGAAGTTTGAAATTAAGATTAACTAAAGAGAACGAAAGTTACAGGTACAGAAAGTTCGCCATGTCTGTGAGGATTATGATGGTCTGTTTTCACTGGAAGGCCTGCCGTTGAACCACAAGTGTCGATTGTGGAGGGAGAAACGAGGTAACATACTCCCATTTTTCGAAGAATGGGAACAAGCTTCTCGCCAGACAAAGGCGAAATCCCCATGAGTTCTGAAATACGCGAGTGTAGAATGTTTCACATCATTTACCTTCTACCATTCTCAACCGAAATTCGCGCTACCCATTTCTTTTCATGATTTCTCAGTTCTTTCTTCTTGCAATTCAACCCATGAATTGCTGATCAGGGAAAGCAGCGGCGTTCTTGAGGTTATAAACTATCTAAAAGATAGAAGAAAGCTTCTCTATCTTTTTTTTCTATCTTTTAGATGGTGTATAACCTCAAGAACGCCGCTGTTTTATCGAAGCTATCTACACTGGACCCCCGCGCCTTGGAATTGATCAAGGAAAGTCTCCTCATTTCTAAACATAAACCCTCTGTCAATGAAAACATCACCTTTGTCCCGCTTGCGTTATTTAAATTCCTTTTATCCTCTACCTTTCTTGTGACTTATCATCTAATTCGTTTTGTAAGCATATGTCGTATCAAGGGTCATCGGTAGGTTTTCACCAGCGAGACAGTGGGAGTTATAATTACAGCGAAACATTTTTTTCGTCAGAAATGCAAGGTGTCGTATCTTAATCCACTCTCTCTTCAGAATTAATCATAACAAGGTGTACGGCGGTTAAAAAGAGCCTATACCCATAAAATTTGGGACATCCTTTGGTAATACACCACTAAACTCTGCTGAATGAAAGTCGGAAAACACACATAAAATAGACCATACACTTTTGGCAATAAGGTGTTTTATTCATATCGAGTCGTCTGGCTGACATATTGCAAGGAACAGCTTTATTGTTAATAGAAAGACCGTAGATTTTTCAGTAAAGTCATGATGTTTACTGAAAATTTCCTGAGCTTTCGCATGCTCGGCGGATGTCCTGAGTTTCCTGGACGAAAGCTCAGCAAATTTTAACAAACATCATGTTGGTACTGCATAAACTTCGTTCTTTTTACTGACGTTGGAGTCAAGCCGCTCATAATATATCTATTACTTAAAACACGAATTTCCTCGTTTATATAATGCTCTTTAAGAGAACCCCGCACAATTCTACAAAAGAACTGTAAATCGTATAGAAATCAAGTTAATATTGAGATAAAATGACTATTAAGGTAAGAACGTCCACTCTAAAATAGATTACTTAAAGACTATTTAACAAAACTTACATCATAATTTATAAACTATAAGGAAATAAGTTTGTTTCAAAAAGTTTAAATATTAGTTGACAATCGTGTCTCAATAGGCAAAGAATTCCGAGCTACTGCCCCACTGCAGGCAATGTTACTTCCGTTTAGTACTCTTAGTCACGTGAAATCATATGATAACGATATCGAATGACCACCGTCCACAGAGCTTTACTTTTCGGCTGGTACTAAAAACTTAGCTACCTCAACATGAAAACAACGTCTTGGACTGTGGCGTAACTACGGGGTGGCCTGGGGGGAACGTGCCCCCCCCCCATCTGAGGACGGTGCCCCTCCAAGTGCCTCACCATTTGAAATTTTGAAATTGGAAAAAAAGTTACAGAACCAAATTCAGTTGCTATTTTTGCTTATGAAACATATTTACTTCTAAGTCTAAAGGGACTGCAAAGTAGCGTGGTAATGCAGCCTGTTGGTCATATTGAAACATGTGAGCATGAAGAAAGCTACAGAAACGTTCTTTGATATCCCGCGATGGACAGACTTTCAGCAGAGATCGGGTTACGATTTTATTCCACCAACAAGTCCCTTCTACACTCAATTTCAGCTCTTGATCTAAGCTCAGCAAATTTTTTACAGCTTAACCAACTCGACACGTTGGTAACTCAGTATAACATTAACAAAGATATTCTAGAAGTTGAACTCCGACAGGCCAAACGTTTAGTTACCAACAAGAAAGCTGAAAATATCAAGATTGACAACCTGGTGGATTTCTCAACATTCTTAGTGCCATACAAAGATGCATTTCCGGATCTGTACAAACTGTTAACTATTGCTCTTGTACTACCCCCAACGTCAGCTTCCTGTAAGAGAAGTTTCTCATCAATGAGACTTATCAAAAACATCCTGAGAAATTTCATGTGAAGTGATAAGTTGTCCTCTGTTTCTGTGATTGGCACCCATCATCAAAGAGCCAAGCAAATTGACGTGGATGACTTTATCAACCTATTTGCAAGTAAACATAACAACAGACTGGTCCAGTTGTTTTAACTATACTTTTTGCAAAATAATCTTTGTTGCTATTTTAATGGAGCCGGGTTTTTTTTTTGCATTGAGTGTCAAAGACTATGGGTATTAAAGCATTAGGGCCAACTTACGTATTTGAAACTGCTTTGGTACTGTAATTCACCAACCATGTAAATGCACAATATCGAAATTCGCTAAATTTAATAAAAATGCGTTATAGAGAAATATCTAGTGCCACCCCCAAAAGTGGTTATGCCCCCTTGAGTGCCCCCCTATTTTTCACCCACAGTTACGCCACTGATAACGAGACACTTACTTCCCACGTACTCTTGCGAGAAACTCAATCATTCTACATACACTGGAGGTCAACGATCCGCTATACCACAATGTGAAAGCCTTTTAAGAATTTCGACACAGGAACATGGAAAGAGTCTTCCCTTTAGAAATTATTACCAGCTGGTAGCGTTAAAAAATATCAACGAGAGTGTCATTTTTGTACTCAAAAGGCGTGTAACGACGCAAAAGAATGATGAAAAAGTAAAAATTTGATTTTAATTAGAGCCGTTATTCATGTTCGCTTCTAAGAAAAGCATATGTTTCCTACTATGAATTCGTTATTACCCGTGTCTTGCTGATGAATTTATACAGTTGAAAACGTTTCATTTACTTTTTGACAGTATATGAATTAAATGCACTTTTTATCCTTTTATGAACAGTTCATTTGAGCAGATTTCTAGGTGTCTATAATTATAGATAGTACTCTATCATCGTTCTCCAGTATTTTTGCTTGCATTTCAGCGCTTCACAGTATAAAAATTACATTTTCTGACTTCATTTTACCGTTCTGAATGGCCGGAATAAAATTAGAAGGTTTTCAGTCCACGGCATCTTCGGCCGATAGCCTTTCGTCGAGGCTGATCTTGACTTGGCTATCTTCAAAAAATGGGGGTTGGTTAGTTATAGAGACATTCAAGAGATAGGTCCCTACAACACACCAGTTTATCCCGACTTCAGTCAGCAAGTGTAAAACGCTCAACGGTAAATAGTTATTACGCAACGTAGAAAAACAGCGACGACTTTATGAATGAGAATAAGAACAAGAAACGTATTTCGACGAACCACATCTTTTCGCAATGCGGAAAGGTTCTATTAATTTATTAAAAGTAAAGTTGTCCAGTAATTAGCAACATTTTGTTGGTGCACATTTAAAGTGAACGATATATTTTTTAAAAGCATACATGTTTCGACAACTTCAAGATGCCATCTTCAGTGCAGAATGAATGATGTGAGGTAATATGATACAGTAATATACGAGTTAGGATATGAATAAATTATTTACAATTGATGAGGAAGTGATCTGCTTACAAATACGGAATTATTTGCATAAAGTGATGATAAGTGTATTTATAAACTGAAAATAGTATTGAAGTGATGAATTTGGACGTTGAGATCGGGATTGATTTTGTTGATGTGAAGAGCCTCTTTGATTTTGAGGGAGAAGGATGAATTAGCGGAGTCGATGATTTTAAAGCAAGAGTGTGAAAATTGCTTTTTACAAGAGGGAGAGGCGTGAAGATGTTTGTAGATGTTTGAGTTTCTGTCCGTATTCGTGTGTTCCTTAATCCTGGTAGTTAATTGGCGAGAAGTTTCACCAATATAGCGGGAGTTACATCCTGCACAGGAAAATTGATATACTACCATAGATTTGGAAAGATCAGGAATTGGATCTTTGAAACAAAAAAGGCTTTTTATCTTGTAAGATGTAAAGATAAGTTTGACTTCAATGTCCGTGCGGAACGAGACAACAAACTGCCATTTCTTGATGTCTTACTTACTAAATCACATGACAACTGTGTCACTTCTACCTACCACAAACCAACGTATACAGGACTATTGACAAACTATTTTAGCTTCACACCATTAACCTACAAAACTGGACTGATACGAAAGTTGATAGACAGAGTACGGAAATTGAATAACACAGAAAACGGCTTTAAACAGGACTTAAAGAACATAATTTTCACCTTACAACGCAAATCTTTTCCTTTTCATTTCATTAACAACACTATACAGCGCTACTTGAACAACAACAAAAACATTGACTCCGCCAACTCCGCAACCAACTTAAACGGTGAACAACAAACCAACAACAAACGTTATTTCAAACTACCTTATATAGGTGATTACTCACGGCACACACAACGTAAACTAACACAACTCATTAAACGCTACTGCACGGACATTGAAGTCAAACTTATCTTTACATCTTACAAGATAAAAAGCCTTTTTTGTTTCAAAGATCCAATTCCTGATCTTTCCAAATCTATGGTAGTATATCAATTTTCCTGTGCAGGATGTAACTCCCGCTATATTGGTGAAACTTCTCGCCAATTAACTACCAGGATTAAGGAACACACGAATACGGACAGAAACTCAAACATCTACAAACATCTTCACGCCTCTCCCTCTTGTAAAAAGCAATTTTCACACTCTTGCTTTAAAATCATCGACTCCGCTAATTCATCCTTCTCCCTCAAAATCAAAGAGGCTCTTCACATCAACAAAATCAATCCCGATCTCAACGTCCAAATTCATCACTTCAATACTATTTTCAGTTTATAAATACACTTATCATCACTTTATGCAAATAATTCCGTATTTGTAAGCAGCTCACTTCCTCATCAATTGTAAATAATTTATTCATATCCTAACTCGTATATTACTGTATCATATTACCTCACATCATTCATTCTGCACTGAAGATGGCATCTTGAAGTTGTCGAAACATGTATGCTTTTAAAAAATATATCGTTCACTTTAAATGTGTATTGACTTTGCTGCTACTGAGAAATTTTGTTGGTGGTTTAACGCTCTGACATGCTTATCCGACTTAGGCAGTTACTCAAGACTATTTAACCCTGTGATTTAACTTTTTGCATTTGACGTAACTTCCAAACTAATCGTTAGCTGACACGAGAGCTAACACGAGAGCTGACAGGAGAGTTGACACGTTAGATCACCCGTCACGAATCTCCACGGGTCAGCGAAGTCTGAAAGTTGCTCAAACAACAGAAACGTCCTGGTGTGGCAGCTTGGCAGGGGGTGAAATCAGAGGCAAGCTTTGTCTTGCGCTAAAAAATGGCCCGTAGAATTTTAATCCGAGCTGAGTCATACATGAAGCATAGGTTAACTATAAATGAAGTGGAAATTTCTGATCACTTGGTGATCTGAAACCAATACCTTATATAAGTGATCAGAATCTTCGACTTTGTTCACAGTTGACCTACGGGCTACAGCTGACGTACGACGCGGCTGGGATTAAAATACTACGGGTCGTTGATGCTGATATCAATCATATCAGTTTCCTTCTGAATATCTCCGGCTTCTTTCGTTTCACTCCCATTTGATGATACAGTGTTGCCTTTCGCGATTATATATTTTATCCTTAAACTTTGACGTCTTTATATAGGGATATAAGCGAACACGAGCTTGTTTACGCGTTTGCTTGCCAAAATTCTCAACCCCCGGGAAATAGATTTTTTTGTTTTTAACTGATTGCGGAATTCCTGTCAGTGAAACAGCGAATTGACGAATATGGACTCTGAACCGGTAGCCTTAACTTTCTGAAAAACTGCGAAATCTTTCATTTTTCCAGACACAATGACGGACGAAGTGGAGAGAACCGAGTGTCAGCATGGGTAACTTAGCAATGTTATTACACTGCTTCAGTTAAATTATTACCATTCAAATGCAAAATGTCACAAAATGAAAGTACGGTCTCTGACAAAGAAACAACGGCTGACAAAGAAGCGACGACCGACAATGACTCAGGCTACGTCGAAGGAGATGCACGAGATTCTGGAGTCCTTGACCTCTTTGTTTCTACATCAAGGTATCGGAAACCTAAAGCGTATTGTAATATTTAGAGTATCGTTTACAAGACAAACGAAATCTTCTTGGTCAAACGTCCTAAAATTTAATCTAAAAAGACAATTTTACTCACTAGAGACAAAACCATGTAGGTTAGAAATGATACGTTAGAAAACAAAATGAAAATCAAATCGTTCATAATCGAATGCTTGGAGAAAACCTATACTGGAACTAATGATTACAGAAGACTAGGCAGTATTAACTCGGAGTATTAAAACATGAAAGGCTGTATCGGGGCTGTGCCCTTCGAAATGCAGTAATTTTCGGGTTATTTTCGTTAGAATATTTTCGCCAACTGACCGAGTCGCCATGGATTTTGAAATGGATTTAAGACACGATTCCATGCTCTCAGTTCGATTCCTGGACTTTTGGTTGCCGAAATTTATGAAAGTTTATATCATATCATTAGCTTGTAATTTCTCCTATATAGGTTTTTCTGCGTAGGAGTCATTTATCTTTTGTCTTTTGAGCTCTCCCTTCAACTAATCAGAAAAGACAAAGAAAAATTCCAAGTGGTCGTGGAAATAAGAATTCACGCATGTCACCACCAATGATGCACTGCGTAATTATATGTGATAACGTCGTTTCTCAAGAAGCAAAATCTGAAAGTGCGAGGAATTGATTGTGGTATGATTTTTTGCCTGTCCTTTAGGTATGTTTTTAACTTAACATGTTTACTCTGGGTCTCTCGAAGGTTGTCTCTGGGCGAACACAAACTGGCTTGATCCAGCTGAAAGGCATATGATATTTCGTAAACAGGGAGTCGTACTTTTTCACTGACGTAGTTTGTGGCGGTACAACATCTCGACTGGCAAATCACTGAAATCACTTTCTCGACAATCCAGTATTACTGAATACTGGCGTCTTTGGTTTTATAGCGTACCCTGGGAATTGATACCCGGTACCTAAAATGAAGACTATCGGCGACGTATTAATCAGGGAATTGATGGATATAAGATACCAATGTTACATAATCTGGTTCAACTGTCGTTCTTATGAGAAAGTAGTTAACTTATACTACAGACAGCGTAACAACCAAGTTATCTTACTTATAGGATTAAATGGTTAACTAGCGGTGTATAAGGTGTTATTAAATTGTGTAGTTAACTAAACACCCAGTCAGTTATGCGACGGACAGTGAATTCACCAATTTATTTGATTAATTTATATTAAATAAATAACATGTTAATGTATCACGTGACGCTTCAATGAATAAATTATCGCAAGAACATGCCGTGCATTAAACTGGTTTTTATGAGCCTACTGCGCCCTCCAGGCCAGGGGTGTCCAACCTTTCTGTGTGAGGGGCCACATTCCTATTTTTTCCCAGAAGGAGGGCTACACAGTAAATGTGGGCAAGACAAGCCGATGAGACGGATAAGCCATGATTCTATTTAGAGTTTAGCTAAACTGCTAAAGAAAGTATAATCATACAATCATGTGATTGTGGTAGCTTGATAATTATATTCTTAATACGCACGCTCTCAAGCTGTTCTCTCAGAAAAACTTTCTGAGTCCCTGACTTGAATCGAACCCGTAACCTTCTGATCGCCGGTGAGATGCTCTAACCATTGAGCTACAAAGACTCAGATGGTGAGCGAAGGTTAAATTTGTGTACTGGTTCGTATAGACGGTAGACATATGTACTGCCAGTCTGCAAGTCTCGATATGTCGTCTATTATTTTTGTGTTAATCAGTGATGTGATTGTGGTAGCTTGGTAATTATGTTCTTAATACGCACGCTCTCAAGTTGTTCTCTCAGAAAAACTTTCTGAATCCCTGGCGGGAATCGAACCCGTAACCTTCTGATCGCCGGAACCAGTAAAGAAATTCAACCTTCACTCACCATCCGAGTCTTTATAGCTCAGTGGTTAGAGCATCTCACCGGCGATCAGAAGGTTAAAGGTTCGATTCCCGTCAGGGATTCAGAAAGTTTTTCTGAGAGAACAGCTTGAGAGCGTGCGTATTAAGAATATATTCATACAGTTATATAGTATCTACTGTATTATACTAGTCATGTTGTATTATAGCAGTGTACACTGTAGAATGGCTTGATTGGCATTTTAGTGAGATATCTGCCCATCTTTGTTTTGATAAGTATTTTGAGCTAGGACTAGGCATTAGCTGGCGGGCCGGATATATTCCTTGGCGGGCCTGACTCTGGCCCGCGGGCCGTATGTTGGACACCCCTGCTCTAGGCTCAACAGGCTTGGTAGGGCAGCGGTCCTGTAACCCGTCGGCAACCAGTAATTCCACCTATTTATTCAGTTCTTCAGAGCGTAAACAACCAAAAAATGTGTACATTTTAAGTCAGCTGAACAACATGCAAGTTAAGCTTGCAATTATGAGATGTTCAATGATTCTGAAAATCAGAATTATTTCATTTTCGTCGTTAAGTGGAACCTTAGATCACCATTTTTTTTTTAATTCTGAATTAGGTTGCTAAATTCACAAATCACCCAGGCAAAGCTTTGCCTGTTAATTTTCGTTTTGCAGTGAACGTAAATTTCGTGCCTAGTTTTTGAACCAATATTATGAATCAATTGACCAATTCGGAGTTTGAACAACGCATAAGATTGGAGCGGAGAAAACGCAGTTCAGTCTGTCAGAACATGAGGCTGCACAGCAGTATTGAAGATATCTTTATGATTTCAAAGACATTTATAGTCTTTTAAGCAGACAAAATGGTTAATGATATTGATGTAGGATTGAAGAATGTATTACTTGTACAGGTAACGAAAAAAGCCGAGGACTTTATTTGATAATTTTCACTGAGAGTGAAGCGAATAATTATTTTAGCATAATTACCTGGGTGATTATTTGAAGGAAATTAGTGAACGAGTTGTTTTAGAAACTCATCGGTAACATTAACAAAGATAGCTGCTTTTCTATAATGCATTAGTAATGATATTTTCAAAGAAATTGCCAAGATGGTTCAGAGGTTTGTTTCATTTCACTTCATTATATTTTATTTCAACTAATGAACTGAAAATTGAAATGAATAATTTGGCACAAATTAGTTCATTTAAATCTAAATTATGCCCCAACGTTGTTTTGTGTGTACTTTGTTAAAGTTCATTATTAAATAGAATCACATGTCATGCAGTGGCGTAACTGTGGTTGAAAAATAGGGGGGGCACTCAAGGGGGTATAACCACTTTTGGGGGTGGCACTAGATATTTCTCTATAAATGCACTTTTATTAAATTTAGTGAATTCCGACATTGTGCATTTACATGGTTGGTGAATTACAGTACCAAAGCAGTTCCAAATACATAAGTTAGTATTTATATGACAATGGGTATTTTTCAATGCAAAAAATAAAAAAAACTCCATTAAAATTGTAACAAAGATTATTTTGCAAAAAGCATAGTTAAAACAACTGGACCAGTCTGTTGTTATGTTTACTTGCAAATAGGTTGATAAAGTCATCCACGTCAATTTGCTTGGCTCTTTGATGATGGATGCCAATCACAGAAACAGAGCACAACTTATCACTTCACATGAAATTTCTCAGGAAGTTTTTGATAAGTCTCATTGATGAGAAACTTCTCTCACAGGTAGCTGACGTTGGGGGTAGTACAAGAGCAATAGTTAGCAGTTTGTACAGATCCGGAAATGCATCTTTGTATGGCACTAAGAATGTTGGGAAATCCACCAGGTTGTCAATCTTGATATTTTCAGCTTTCTTGTTGGTAACTAAACGTTTGGCCTGTCGGAGTTCAACTTCTAGAATATCTTTGTTAATGTTATACTGAGTTACCAACGTGTCGAGTTGGTTAAGCTGTAAAAAATTTGCTGAGCTTGGATCAAGAGCTGAAATTGAGTGCAGAAGGGACTTGTTGGTGAAATAAAATCGTAACCCGATCTCTGCTGAAAGTCTGTCCATCGCGAGATAATAAAGAACGTTTCTGTAGCTTTCTTCATGCTCACATGTTTCAATATGACCAACAGGCTGCATTACCACGCTACTTTGCCGTCCCTTTAGACTTAGAAGTAAATATGTTTCATAAGCAAAAATAGCACCTGAATTTGGTTCTGTAACTTTTTTTTCCAATTTCAAAATTTCAAATGGGGAGGCACTTGGAGGGGTGTTGAACGCAGAACATACGTTTCGTTTAAATTGATCGTTAAACTCAGCTTAAAATTTTACTGGTCATCTAATAACCTGCGTATTCAAACCAGTTATGTCCCTGGTTTTCTCTCTCATGTGCGACAAAAAAACTTTGTTTCCATTACAGCTAATAACCTCAAACACCCCATTATACTCAGCCAACTGCACCGTCAAGGATTCAGCGGGCGTGAAAACGTTTCTCGCAACAACACTGCCTAACTAGCTTGTAAATTTTATTTGTCGTCCGCTTCGCATCTGAAAGTCGGCCAAAAGTGTGCTTTTAGTCTTTAATTTAATTTTAAATAGACATACCAATATGTTGCGCACGCGTGCGTGCGGTAGCAGAAATAACGGTTTGAAGATAGTAATCCTGAATATATTTTTTTGGTTAATTGCATCAACGTGCCAGCCTATTTATTAGATCTTTCTTGTTTCCTCGTAAGGATTTTGCCAAATTTTAAATGAATCCATCCAAGAAACACGGTAACTGGATAACCGTTGGTGAAGTAATCAATTTAATCAAAAAGCCTGTAGCTTCTTATGCCCATGAAATCGTGAATCAATGCCATACAAAGCTGCGTCATGATTGCCGTTCGTTTGGACGATGCACTAATCCTGGAAATTGCCTCACGAAAAAGAAACACTCCGACCTTTGCCACTCTTGCAATGGATGGTATCAGAAACTTGCATCGTTACACCAAAATCTCAACAAGTCTCAGATTAAATGGCGTCAAAACTGCGACACATCAAAGTGGCCTGACGACGCATGGGAGGTAGCAAAGTTCTTTATGTCTACCCTGGGAGATAACAAGAGCACGGCTAAAGATGCAGAGTCCACTGACTTATCATCTCTTCTTAATGTTCTTGAGTGGACAGAAGATGCGGCATTTGGTGGAAGTAGACGTGTTGACCTAAACCTCGTTAAAGAGCTTCGTTCAAAAGTCAGAAATGCCTGGGCGCATGCTCCAAGCCAAGAAATGACCGAAGTAAAGTTAAACGACGTTTTCATGATCGCCAATAATTTTCTGAACGACCTTGACAAAGTTTTTGACAGTGGAGAGATCAAGAACTGTCGTGACGAACTCCAATGCTTACAAGCGAATGGGCTTACCAATGTCGTCGAAGCCCAGCTGAAAAATCTGCTGTTGCTGCGTAAAGAATTATGTGGGGATGTTGGCCAGATGAAGGAAGAAATAAAGAATATGAAGCAAGATCAAGGTTCTGATAAACAGGTTATTCAGGAACACGAAAAAAAGTTGAAGAATCTCGACGATTTAACGGAAGGATGCTCCGTCAGAATGGAAGATATCAGCAAAGAGTTTCAAAAATGGAGAGAAAATCTAGATAACTTGTTTAACGACTTCAAGTCGGAAATGGCAAGCTTTCGTGAAGAAATCAAGGGCGACATCAGCGAAATTCGGGCAGACATCAAAGAATTACAACACACAAAAAAAGTAGGAGAAGCTGAACAACATATACTAAAAAGCTGCTTACCTGAGAAATCGCCACAGATTATTGGGCGTGAAACGGAAGTAAAAAACATCATTACATACCTGGTGGAGGAAGATATTGGAATTGTGTCGATTGTTGGAGGGCCAGGGTTCGGCAAAAGCACCATTGCTGTTGAAGTTTCCCATCGTTTAAGCAAGCAACATCGCATCCCAGTCATCTTCTCATACCTATCAAATGCTTCAACCGTACCTGAAGTAGCTCTGCGTCTCTGCCTTGATGTTGGTGTTTATCCTGGAGAAGATCCCATGTCGTCCTTGATATTCTGGATGAAAAATATCGAGAGGAAAGTTGTCCTTGTAATGGACAATATCGAGCAACTGCTTGAAAGAGAAACGAAATCCCAGTTCACTGACCTAGTGCGTTTGCTCCGTAAGAACTCAGATCAACAACTTCAGATTGTGACAACTTCAACAACTAAGTTCCCATTTCCTAACCTTACAATCGAAAAGGTTGATGTGGAGCAGATGGATAAAGACTTCAGCGTGGAACTTTTGAGAAAGAGTTGCCCGAATGCAAAAGTAGGGGATGAATACTTGGAAAACTTGGCTAACCTGTGTGGTCATGTCCCCCTTGCCTTGTGTGTTGCTGCTTCACGACTTCAGGATGTCGATGATTCTAACGAACTGATAACGTGGTTAACAGAGAAGCCTATGGAAACTTTGCAGACTCCTGATACAAGCTATCACGTCCAAAATACCATTCAGATGTCTTTTCAAAGGTTGAACGACAGTGATAAAAAAGCGTTCGTTCGTCTGTCGGTGTTCAGTGGAAATTTCAGTCGAAATGCGGCTCAGGAGGTAATTAATCGTGATGGGTTGCGAACCCAAGATTTCTTAAAGAATCTCGCAGACCGCAGCCTGATAGAGCGTAGAGATGAACCATTCTTTATCCATTCTCTTATCAAACGATTTCTAACCGATCATGATCAACTTCAAGAAGAAAGGAAAATGGCTCAAAAGCTGATGGTGGAGCACTTCCTTAAAGTGTGTCAGGCTTTAACTCTGCATTCCTATTCCAAAGACGGGTTTAATGACGCCAGAGAGTTACTAAAGAAAGACTTACACAACGTTGAGGAAACGTTAAAAGTGTGCCAAGGTCAAGGAACAAATCTTAGTTCAAATGCAATCGAATCATTGGTAATTAGAAGTGATATCTACCAGTCTTCGTCCAGGTTCTTTTACAACTTCGTTCGGAATGTTCTCCCGCAATCAGTAACAAAAGGTTTCTTGGAATCCTGTTTGGGGATAGCGAAAAGGCGAAAGGAGGTGGCGATGGAGATAAATTTTCAATGTCTGTTAGCTGATCAAGAAGGTCGCAAATCTTTATGGAATAAATCCACGAAGTACATGAAAATGATGGAGGAGGTCAAGAATGCGTTTGACAGCAATGAAGAAGTATTAAAAGAAGATAGTGCCCTGGTTAGCCACTTCTACTATTGTTATGGCCGATATCTGTTTAACAAAGTAAAAGCTTCATCATCCCTTGTCCATCTGCACAAAGAAGCTTACAGTTACCTTGAAAAGTCCTTCAATTTACGAGAAAACAAAGCACAAAGTGCTCTAGAAAAAGCTGACGAAGCTATTGCGTTAATCCAGCTTGGACAAACAAACAAAGGACTTGCCAAGGAATACGCCTGGGGTGAGGATGAAGAAAAGCATGAAAGATACATGAGCTGTGCTGAAAACCACTACAAGAGAGCTCTAATGTTGGCCGACGAGTTTTTGGGCAATCACGAGCTAACATCTCATTGCTACAAAGTTTTAGGAGATTTATTTTTCTCCTGGCAAAAGTACGAAGAGGCCTTGACGTATTACAAAAATGCGAAGAATTTGCACAGGAGCCTGCGGCTTGATTCAGGCGAATCTATGGTTTACTTGCTCAAGAACTACGGATCATCCTTTTGGAAAATTGGTCGCCATGCTGAAGCAGTAGAACAATTATATGAAGCACGTGACATTGCTGATAAGCTCGCTGAACAACATACTCCTTGTAGTGCCTCGTTGTACTTTAGGTTGGTTGAAGTTCTGAATGACTGTAAACCAGGTTGCCCGGAAGCTAAAGAGCACGCTAAAGTAGCCATTGAGATGAAAGAGTTCTTAAAAGAAGCCAGCGTCCAAAAAATGGAGCAGGTTATTAAGGGAGGCCTTAAAACGAGGCGCTATAGATAACGTCTATTGCATAGAACTTATTTCTGATGATATGGTTACGAAGTTTCGAGTTTGTGTCATTTTGTGCACGTACTACAGTAAAAAATGTAGATTAAGAACAATTAGCAATTACTGCAGATGATTAATGCACAGAAAGTGCATTTGTATAATGGTAGATTTAAACGAAGATGTAAATGGCTTTCCCTGAGAATCATAAGTAAACGAATTTTTGCGCAATTCCCAGCAAAAATTTACTTTATCGTCATTTCATTAAAAGTACAGTCTTTCCTTGTTTTGACGTCACTTGGACAGTTCTGTGCAGCATGCGAATCGGGACTGGTTTCCACTGTTGTTTGTAGAACGGTCAGATTTGGAAATCAAATCTTCAGAACTTAAGTCAGCTCCCGAGCACTTGCCACAGGAAACGCTATCGTATTTGGCAAGGTAACTAACGTCATACGCGTCTCTCCGTGGCTGACTATTACGATGGACCACAATGCCTCGCGCTTCGGCCTCTTGACTGATGGAATCGAGATGATACGTTGAAGAGCATTTTCTAACCCTTCATCGTCTCAACCTGTTCTGACATTATGACAGCGGCCTACTAAGACAATTGTTTGCACAGCGGTGGATAAAGCTCGGGGCCATCGGGGCTACTCGCATTGAAGACCCACGTTTTATATTTTTAAAATTAGACGGTCTGCCGTAGTAAAATTTTATAAGTTATAACAAATGGTAAAATAGTTGTATTTTTCTCCATTTTTCAATGATATATAAAAAGTTCTTTTACAACCATGTGTCCTCGATAGTCTTTTACATGAAAGATGCACTGTAAAACTATGAACGGAGCTGCAGCTTGTAGTAGACAGTTGCAAATAAATTATGGTACAAGACCCCCTTACAAAAAACGTGGCTCAGGGCCAACTAAAGTCTTTAACCGGCTCTGACGTGAAGTGAAAATTATTGCTTACTTGTCACTTATTGTTACCTTTCAGTAAGCTTATGTGCTATATAAAGTCACGAGTTAACGATATTGAAGACTGTTGTTTTGGTAATCGTCTATTTCACAAGATTTAATTTACCAGCATCGTAAATTCTCTAGCAGTCTAGCTTACTGCAACAGAACCAACCTCGATAACAAAACAACGTCTCAGATCAAATTCATTCAAACCTTTCACAGGTCTGCTTAACTCAATGATGACAAAGACTTTCTGATTGTCCGCTTTCGTACATTGATAAACTCCACACGACTGACAATCCACGCCTTCTTCAACATAGTCCGTTCCCGAGAAACTTTTCTTCAAAGTGTGTTTACAAGTTATCCCCAGCGAATCTTTAATGGTGGATTTTGCGATCTCAGAGAGAATATCAGGTATAAGAGGCCAACCAACTTCCGCTTCAGCTAGTTTACCCTCATGAATCACATGGATATCATTGTTTCTGTGAGGTAAAGGGATGGTGCCATTGGGTACATCGGTAATGAGGTTAAATAGGTGTTGCTCGCCAACTTGAAATGTTTGATGGGTGGTCCAGAAGAAGTTTGACGCGTCCAATCCAATAAACGGAATTGGTCTCACTAAAATGTGATGTTCCATATCCCAACCAAGATAGCACCATTGGTCTTCGTTAAAACCGTAGGGCCATCTGGAAATTATCAGTAACTTGACTTTCAGGTTGTTTTGGGCCATGTTACCTGAATAAAAGTGCCAAGAATGCATTCAACTAAGATTCAACGTTTAAGAGTTACAAGCAGTCAATTCTGAAATGCTAGTCGTCTACCATACTTACCTATACATAATTGGACTGCTCCCAGTCTGCTGGTCGTCACTGCGTTTGAACTGATCAAGAAAGATGCAATCTTATTAGATTCTGCGAAGATTTACGAGAGGCCGAAACATCAACCCATTCCGAAAACTCACTTGGAGCGTAAAAATGGCATTTAAGGGATATTTATAAAATAATGTCCTTTTCGATGTGGGGACATTTTTGAATTGAAGATACGAACGCGCAAAAGGAGTTTGGGTCATATGTCTTCCGACAGCATTCCAGCATTTGAAACCTTTAGACGGTCATTTTCAGCATCCTAAAGTCAAAAAAATGTGAGTGTATCTTACAGCTGTAGAGCAAAAGTAAGAAGCTGAAACCCGAGCTTCTTCAAACCTGCAGAAACAATGAAACCACAGGAAATTGTGGACAGTTTTTTCTTTGAGAATCAAGTTCATGAGATGCTTTATCGAGCGTTTTGATATCTTCCTGGCTGATTTTCAGTGAAAAAACAGCGGCTTTCCCTTCCCAAACTAGTGCCTTCCATATGAACATAGATACTTTTTAACCATGGCTTGCATGGTTTGTTTTTCTGGGGTTTTTTTGTTTTCTTTTGTTATTTTTCTTTTCCTTTCATTGGTTCTGCCTTTGTAATTTGTTGTTGTACGACAACGGTATCCATGAAAGGGTTAATATTTCACGCTTCTTCTTGCCAGTTACACGGTAACATAATATAAGTACAGTACGAAAAATAATACAATACAAACGAAATAAACTAATCTTTAAAAGAATAACCGAAACAAAACAAAAAAAATGGAATACTTTTCCCAGAAATATTAATTACCAGTTTTCTCTCTTTCAGTAAATAGTCACTCAACTAGTCCGAATCGAGACTCTTGATTTTCAGTTTTTTTCACGAATGATAAACTCGTTAACTCATATTGCTTTAAGCAGAAAATTTTCATTCTGTAGCTCTTATCTCGTTTAATCAGAGTACAAAAAGGTGCTCTTGGTAGAATGCCCCATTCGTCTCAATTTGTTATGCCTGTGTCTTTTCCGGTAATCCAATTTCACGGAAACGCACAAAGTTTTCTTCGAAGTCAGTTAATTATTTGATTCCGTGTACAACTTGCTCATTCAGATAAGGCGTCTCTAATATGCTTGAGGTGGAAACCTATCTACTAATACGGTAATGTATTAAAAACGTAACTAGCTTTTATTTTCTAAATTCACTTTAGTTTTTTTAATTCACCAGCTTATCCTCGTATCTTCTCTCTCTTCGCCTCAATATTTAAGAGAAAGAACCCCGGACCAAAGTCGCTGGAATGGCGTCAAGAACTTCGTGTGCAGTGCAGTTTAAAACAAAATTAACTAGGCGAGATAGTATTAATTTCGTTTGCCGCATTCTTTCAGCTGATGCAAATTTTACATTGGTTGTGTTTATGTTATTAGAAGATATCATGCGTTCAGTTCTAAAATCAATTAATAGACACAAACAATATGGGTTTTTAAAGTGGCTAAACTGAAAATAAAGCAATTCGACAGTCAACATACTCGTAAAACGTCTAGAAATTTCCAAATGGAGTTTATGGAAAGGCAAAGACTAGCTGATTTTAAATCGTTATTATTTACTCGTGTGAATGCTTTAGAAAATGAAAGTGTGTTTCGTACTTCCGCCAAATATTAGCGTAAAGAAACAATGACCTGTTCCTCATATAGACAGTCAGGAAGGTGTATGCATGCAGTCTTTTACATGATCCATACAGTGTTTTATAACAACTGTAAAAAAACAATAATTACCTGATGTGCTGATCTGACGACTGAGTTCAAGATCTGGCGATGAATTTCAAGTCTGCTGTAACTGAATATATTTTCTTCTTGACTACTTGTTTGTGCAGCCAAATCTTGCTGATTTGGTAGTCTTCTTCAATCACAGCGAAAGGATAATCCTTTGCTTCTCGCTAGGAAGTGTCAGTTTTGAAACGCTCTTGATCACAACCGCACACTTTCCCATGCTGAAACTGCTACGAAGATCGGGGCCCTTTGAAGAAGCTGGGTTGTCTTCCAGGAACACACTACTGCTTTTTCGTGGAACTATGATATAGCGATTTCCAAAGACGTTTTTCGTTCACGTCAAGCTGTCGTGAAGCGATGGATAAGAATTTATTTTGGGTAATGAATTGCCGAATTTTATGTAATACTCAAAAAACGAGCAGGAGTGCTTTATCGTATTTAAAACATGAGGCGACAACCAAGTGTTTCAGATCAGACAAAGCATGCACTGGGAGGTTTTTTAATGACTTAAAAAAACTAACCCCTTAACTCGTTGATTCAGGTAGAAATTATGAAAATCGATGTTTTCTAAGCCGCAAAAAAAGAGAGTTCGTTTTCCTTTCGGCGTTCGGTGGAAATTTTGATCAAAATGCTGCTCAAAAGATAATCGATAGAGAGTGCTCAATCATTATTAATATATAGTGGCTTCCGCTTAGGTCGCACATATATATCGAATTTGCATCTTAGCTCACCATTGAGCAGAAGGTTGCAGGTTTGATCCCCGTCTGGGGCTCAGAAATCATTTTCTGAGTATCGAGCTTGAAGATCGTTCATCTACCTTAATGAATCTTGTAGACCGCAGCTTGATGGAGCGTAGAGATGAGCGATTCTCTATCCATCCTTTTGCCAGACGATTTCTAGCTGATCATGACCAAATTCAGGATGAGAGGACAATGGCGCAAAAACTGATGGTGGAACACTTCTTTAAGGTGTGCCAGTTATTAACACTGAATTCCTGCAGCAATAGGACGGATTTAATGACGCAAGAGAGTTAATAACGAACGACGCTCATAATGTCGAGGAAACATTAAAAATTTGCCAACGCCAAGGGACAAATCTGAGCCGAAATGAAGTCGAATCACTGGTAATTAGAAGTGATATTTACCAGACTTCGTCCAGGTTCTTTTACAACTTTCCTCAGGACGTTCTCCACCAGACAGTAACAAAAAATTTCCTCGAATTCTGTTTGAGGATAGCGAAAAGGCGACAGTATGCGGCGATTGATATAAGTTTTCAATGTCTGTTAGCCAATCAAGTTGATCATATGTCTGCATGGAATAAGTCCCAGGAGTACATGAAAAGAATGGAGTAGGAAGTATTTGACTGGAAAAAAGTCGTGCTGAAAGAAGATGGTACCCTGCTGAGCCACTTCCACTGTTGTTATGGCCGATATCTTTTTAACAAAGAAACAACTTCATCATGGATTGATTTACTCAAAGAAGCAGATGTCTACCTTACCATGTGCTTAAACATGCGAGAAAAAGAAGCTGCCCGAAGTCTTCCAGAAAAGGCTGACGAAGCTGTGACACTAATTCAACTTGCAAGGATAAGTAAGAGACGTGTCGCCAATGCATATTTCAATGATAAAAATACGTATGAAGAATACATGAGTCGTGCTGAAAAGCTTTACAAACGAGCTCTGGCGTTAGCCAAAGAATTTTTAGGTTAACACGAACTGCTACTTGCCACAAAGTTTTGGTGGACCTGTTTTTCGCGTGGCCAAAGAAGGAAGAGGCCCTGAAGTACGGTTTGATTCTAGCGAGTCTACGGTTTACTTCCTCAAGAATTATGGGTTGTGCTTCTCCCGTCATCAGCGCTACGACGAAGCCGACGAACAACTGAAAAAAGCTTGTGACGTAGCTGATAAGCTTGCTGATCCACGAACCCGTTGTAAATCCGAGGCTTACTACTTTTTAGCTCAGGTTCTAAATTATTGAAAACCAGGTTTTCAAGAAGCTATTAATTGCGCAAAAGTAGCCATCGGCTCGAAGAGGCTGGAAGGCTTCAATTGTCAACTGTCAAGGTCAATTGTTAAAGTCAATTGTTTATTTTTTGCTGTCTTACCGCACTCTTGACTTCTCACCTAATGATTCTTCCGATGCTCCTCATTAATTATTTTACCTGTCTGTAAACGTTAAATTATTTAAGTATTGAATTTATTGCTGTAATCATATTGCTCTGATGATGTGACTAGTTATGTAACGAAACGTTAGCATTAAAGTTTTTTAAATACTTCAATGTCATGGTTCTTCTTGAAGTTATTTGCTGGACGCTAATTTTTATTACTCGATTGAGATTCCCGCCTGGTACCTCGATTGCCGAAATTCGAAGTTTGCTATAATCCGGGCGACGATCAAGGGTGAGCAGGAAATCCTAAAACTATGATTACAGAATGGCACTGGAATTATTTCCTCAACGTTTGAAAAAGAAAATTATATATATATATATTTTTTTTTTTTATTTTTATTATTTTTTTTTTTTACCTCAGAAAGTCAATTCTTGTGAGATGTCGTTACGTAGTCATTTCGCGAGTCTGGAGTCTGGAATCTGTACCAGGTTCACCTTGATGTTATACAATATTATACTCAGTATCACGACTGCTGACCGTAATGATTTCTTGCTCACCCTTGATTATTAAATATTTTTGGAGCCATTACTGTGATGGATCCTTGATGATTATCAAGGAAAAATCTATCCTGGTGTCTCTCTTGGACTACAAGAGCTTTATAAAGGTCACATTTCTCTCATGACTAGCCGACACAATGGATATCACTCGCGGCTCTTATTTACTGACTTGCCCGAAGACGCAGTTATCATCATTTTCAGATATTGTGATTATAAAACATTGCTGAACATCGCGAAAGTTTGCCGCTTTTTTAACAGGCTGGCAAGTGATGACATTTTGTGGAGACGTATTTTGAGGAAGTGCGTGAATGGATCGTGTAGAAAAAGGTACTATTTAAAACTTTGGTTTGTACATGAGGATTTAAAATTTGACAGATGAGTTGGAAGTTACCTTTCTTTCTAAGTCTTCAGAACTTTGATGCCAATTTCATACTGTTAATTGCTGTAGTCATGCAGATCTTTCCCTATTCGAATAATAATTTGACCAAAATTTGGCAATTGTGGTGGTCAAGATATTTTGGTTTTATTAGGGGGGGTGCTGAATTTTTGAATATGAACATAAGGGGGGTTGGGAACATGTTCTTTTGGGTAATTTTTTAATCCTGGGTTAGCTGAGCCTGCCAGATTTAGGTACCCTTCAGAACTAGTTATTAAGATTATCACTGTCATTCAGAAGATCAAAGATGAACCAATTTTCTTTGGCAATATTAAAATAAAATGAGTAATTGCAGCTCTTTTTTAAAGTCTATGTGCACAATTGAAACATGGGACTAGAGTGTGGTTAATAGTTTGTCATATTCAACATCTGTTTGACCAATATTTGTCAATTGATCATCCTAGTACCCATTCCAGACATTCCATAAGTTTGATATTTTCATGGAGGATCAGGAGTAGTCCCTGTCTTAAAAAAACAATTGTATTTGTTGCTTTTCTTGTGAATGTTGTCGATATTGTTATTGCTGTTGTAGTTGTTTTTGCTCTTGTTGAAATTATTGCTGTTATTACTGTTATTTTTAATTATACAGCAATAAAAGCTTCACCATAAAAGACTGTTGTCGAATATCGTTCAACTGGGTGAGAGGACAATATTATGAGACAACACTGGTGAATTTTACCAATAAGTAAGATGAAGCTTTTTGTTCTTATGGTGTTATTAATTTATTGCTCTCAGTAAAACTTTTAGAAGTTTTGATGGTTAACATATAACAATTAAGTCAAATTTCTTATGCAAAAATCCAAATCATTTGACTCTCTTATCACTTGATCTTTGTTTTGCACATTTAGTTTTCACTCATGGCAGATGCATATCATTCTTTTTTCCTTAGTGTGTCAAATAGTGATGTCTCTAGTTATAAAATGACTTGTTCCAAACAATACAAAAATGTTAAATCTTCTTTTCAAAGATATATTATGACAGCAAACTGATAATGGACATCTCTTTGCTGTATTATTGTGAGAATCTCATTGCAATATTTATTGAAATATGTTGTTTGCTTATAGTGACAGTGCAGCAGACAACTACATGTTTCCTTTCCAGCTTTGCATTTTAATAAAACAGTGTTGTAATTTTTCCCACTTTTAAAACTTTGTTTTATTATTTCTAAATTCACTTTTTTAAGACTTCTTCCCTGGTTGCAGCTTAAACATAGCAGTCTGTTTGTATCTGAGGAAAATGGCATCAAAACATTCAGTCATCACCGAGGAAAGAGAAGAACCACAAAGCCTATCTCCTCCATTGTTTGTGGTACAGATGATGTTGCAAGATTTGTTGTGAAAAAGGACAGGCTAGTTAGTGCATGTATGGGAAAGACAGTAACTGTATGGAACATAAAGGATAAACCTTACAGCAAAAGGACAACATTTCAGGGCCATACCATGCCTGTTTACTGTGTTGACATTCTGGGTGATGTTATTTTATCAGGATCAAGAGATCGTTCCATTAAGGTACATCTGTATGTACAATAATAGGTCAGTTGCAATCATCACATTGAAGTTCAAACCACAAAGACATGGCAGACATGTTGGAGGTCAAGTGTGATAGCAGCAAAGGAGATTCTTTGCTATGATGACTGCTATGATGTGACAGACAACCCTGTAATGTACCATTAAACTATAATCATAAAATGTAACTTGAAACATTTTTGATGTTAATTTTCTAGGAGTAATTGAATCAGTTGCTTGACAGTCAGCTCTCAATGTCACAAACATTGTGACCACATATGACAACCATAAATGCTTAATTAAAGAAGTGTTGTGCTTAGTTTGGTCTTACTTTGGTCAGTAGTGATGTAATACATTCTTCATAAATTCTTTCAAAGCTCTGGTCTCTGGTTATGGGTGAATGTGTGAGTACAGTTCAAGTTGGTGATCCCGTAAGATCAATGGCTGTGAACTCATTTTACAAGTAAGTATTATGTCCACTTGGAATCAGTTTTTCAATTTTATGTTTGTTGAAAACATTCTGCAGATTTATGTTCTTTTCAATCAAATAATTTGTTAGTTGAACAATTTAACTTGAAACAGCATCAGAGTAGATTAAAAATTTGAAGGACACCATCTTAATTTCATGCTTCATGGTAGGATGTTTGTTGCTGGAAGTGCAGGATATCTGAAAGGGCATTCCCCATTGAGACTTTATGATTGTGAAAGGTAAGTTACAGCTTTGAAGTACACATATGATGATTTTCAGGACTGTATACTGTTTTTTTAAAATCAAATGGAGATGCTTTTAGACAGAAAGAGCCTACTAAACCCATGTGGCTTCTGAAATTCAATGAGGAAGACTATTATATTAAAAAAAATTGAAAAACATCTTGAGGCTTCTAGCATAATTTAAACTATTAACCTTTTCATTCTCCAGCACAACATCTTGGAAGTTCAATTCTATAGCAGCTAATGGCAAATGATTTCATTCATTCATCACACTCAGGTGACACCTGATTGAGTTGAGTAGAATTATTTGGTCATAGCCTGGACAAAGTCAGTATAAAAAGGGATTTTGAACATAAAAGGATTTAGTTATGATTTGATTGATAAAGTTTTGCATTGTGGAAGAGCTTGGAAGTATTTTAACTCATGTAATAAAGATTTCATTAATTGAGATTTGAGTAAGTCCTAATGATGTATTGTATAATATGGTGTGATTTTTTTGGTTTAAGAGGTCTTAACATGTCTGAGCTGGTATGTGATAGCATCTCAAAACTTGGTGCTGGAGTAATGGATATAAAATTTGAATCACCAAATATTTTACTATCATGTGGTTATGACACAGCAGTAAGGCTATGGGATATTCGGAATAGTTCAAGGTAACTTTTTGTTAAACAAGCCAAATTATGATTTCTCTCTTGTACTTTATTTTGCATTTGAGTTTAATTTAATGTAATATCTCAGTATTTAGATGCTGTTTGTGTTGATTCCAAAAAAAAATGAATTTACACATTTTGTTCCTTGGTTCATTAGGTGGTGTGTAAAGAAGTGGGAAGATCCTCATGACTCAGCAGTCTATTGCATTGATTCAGATAAGAAATGGATGATTCTGAGTGGGACCAACAGATATGGTGTGGTTAGTGTCACCTATTCTGAATTTTTTGAGACATTTTGGTGACACTAAATATTATTTAGTCCTAGCACTATTGTGGTTTGAAAGAGCTTGGAAACTATCATGTGATTTTGTGGTGATAATTTTGGCCCGTTTAACAGGGCTAAAGTTTCAGCCCCGGCTTAAATTCATCCTTGTAGCCCCTAAAAATATTTACATTAGTCATTAGTAATTTTGATGTCAGGAATATCCAGATCAACCAGGTGCAGTAGTGAATACTCACGTTTGGACTTTATGGTGTACCGAATATCCACACTAAAATATTTTAACTGACTACCCAGGGTACATCAAAGGTAAGGTTAACGCAAATCGGGCAAGTAATTATTTGATTTACAACTACTAATTTGACAATCCTTTATTCATTAATATTTAAAGTGATAGAACAGAACTTGTTTGAGTTTATAGTTTCAAATTGTTTAAATTCAAGTTTAAGTTTTTGGAGTGTGGGTCAACCGAAAACTAATTTTTTATTTGTGTTTTATGGTCTTCTTTCACTATCAATATTTGCAATAATATTTCATATACAGGTTAGAATGTGGGACAAGAGAATGGATCGAAGTGTGAAGGTATGATTTACTAAATGAGAAATATTAGCTCAAAAAAGTATAAGAAAGAGAAACCGGTGTTCTATTAACACCAGAAGAGATGAAGTTAATGTTTCAGTACAATCTCTGGTTCGAAATCCTTCGAAATGCTTTCTTAGCTCCCATCACCTGTTTTCAAATGAGTACCGTAGAATTCCGAAAGTAACGGCCCTCGTTACTTTCGGATTTAGCAGGCCTTGGGGGCCGCTACTTTCGGATAGTTAAAATACGTTAGGAAGAAACAGCTATTGAAATGACTGGAAATTTAAAATTGGAAAATTAACGATGGACACGTACTTTCTTAAAAGACATGTATTAACACCTTTAAGTTGATCGTTTACTTTGGATACAAACTTTACTTTTTGTTGGATAAACATGTGTTTGAAACATAAAAGCACCACATTCGAAGAGGCCACTACTTTCGGAAAATTTTAGAAGTGCCACAAATTTGACGTTACTTTCGGAATTCTACGGTATAACTTTTCTCCTTAAATAGTGCCTTTTTATAGGGTGAATGGTAGTGAAAGGAACTAACTTCATTGTTTTCTTGCTGTTTCAGTACTTTAATGTCAGTCGACATTCCACCAGCCCAGTTTACTCTCTCAGGTTTAACCAGACCAAACTTTTTGTGGCATTGGATAACAAAGTGAATATTTTGAATTTTGAATCACGATGATTCCACAGAATGGAATTGATGCAACAGATACCAACCAAATAACTCCTACTTCCACATTAGAAATTTAAAATATTTATTCTAATTTTAGTTTTGTACTATTGAAAAACAAGGATTTAGTGTAACAAATAAAATGTACATAAAACTTTCCAATATCACTACACCTCATGAGAGTTTTCTTTACTGCATTGCTGCTTAACTCGAACTCAGAATAGAGTTAAAGACAATAAACTCTGCGTTTCGAGATTCAGGCGCGGCAAACAAAACAGCTGAGTATATAAAACTTTAAACTACCATTAAAGACCTCTCTTGCCAGAAAGTAGTGAAAATGATGTGGGCTGCAACCATAACCATGTTGAAACACAACACCCGTTCCAGCGAATTGTGAGCATTTTGTAAGGAACATGTAACTTTACTAAACATACTTTACGTAAACTTTAGCACTTAATTCAGGATTTGAGATATTAAACTTCTGAATTTGTCCAATCCATGTACAGCTGATCAGTGGTAAAATTTAAGATATAATACTTAAAAAAACTCAACAAATAAGTATAATTTAGAACCTACACCAATTCAGGATTGTTTGCTTTTAAATTTAACGGTAGAAATGTACATAACATACTTTTATAGCTAAAATCAGATTAAAACTAAATGTAATAAATATACTAAAACTATACTAATCTGTAACAACGTCTTAAGATGAGTACTACACTAAAACACCTAGGGTACACTTCTACTGAGGTATTGACTTTACACCTACTTGCTTTTCAAAATGTAAAATACATCCGATCTCATGGCTTGAATAGGATGTGGTATTTTCAGATCATATTACCTGACAGCCATATTGTGTTACTCGAGCTTTTCTCCCAGAGTTTTCACCACGTCAAAATTTGGTTCCTTTTGTAATGCCAATAGGTTCAAAGTGGTCATCTTGAGACAGAACTACAACGCTTCTGGAATGCCACACTGGGAATTAAAAAACAAAAATTAAAGCATTTGTAGCAAGCTCAGCAGTTTGTTTAGACGGCACGACATGGCCAGGCCAACGTGTCGAATAATTGTGTAACACATTCTGGAAAAATATCACAAGAATTCTCGTATTTCTGCACGCTTTATCAGTGGTCATTGATCTTGTTTTGTTTCAAAATTGATTTTGACGCACCATTTGCCGCTCAAAACCTTCCAGTAGCACAACTAGGACATTTTAGTGAGGATTCTTCATGGACCTTCAGTGAATATGTGGGGATCAACGAATTCAGAAGAGACGGTACCATCACGATATATTATACTTCCTTTTGAATTCAGATTTTATCACCATAAGTAAATCTGGTTTTGTTTGTCTTAACGATGTGTAAACTTAATGGTTAGAACCAGTGGCGTAATGGAATCACTGGGGGCCCTTAGGAAATTTTCGTTCGGGGCCCCCCATTACCTCCTTAGTATAAACATATATTTCAAGCCTTTAATCTCAGTTGTTTTTACAGAATCATCGGGGGCCCCTTAGACGTCGGGGGCCCTTAGGAGTTGCTCTAACCTTGACCATAGTCCGTTACGCCACTGGTTAGAACCTCTGGCTGGCTAAAGATTTTTAAGGACCAACGGGACCCTCAGCTCCAACCTTAGTTACGTCACTGAAATGGTCAAAATGACGAATCCAACTCATTCACATGTCTTCAACTTAGCCCTGCATTATTACCGACCACACTTCGCAGGTTTGAGTATAGAAGGCATTGAAAGGCAAGTTAATAGCATCTTTCCAGGATCTGGGAACTTTTTTAGGCTTTGTTTTTTGTTTTTTTTCGGAATAAGCCGGACTTAATAAGATGTAGCTAAACTTACCTAAAACCTGGAACAATCCTTTTGCAGCTCTTCTTTTGGTTTCTTCTCGAGGAAAAACGACATGAAAGAATGTTTCGTCTTCAGAACCCATTTTTTCTGCAACGACCCTGCACAGGGAAAACAAATTTAGTATGAAAATATTTTCTAGCTTGTCAACAAAATTAGTTCTGATAAGATATCATGAACTCCCTGCTTACTTTAGTAGTTCTTGTTCAGACTGGTCTGGAATTACCGGCGAGGGCGGTTCAACGACTTCATCTATGTCAGGAAGCTGCATATCTGTGGCAGAACGAATTAGTCGTTTATATTACAGCGTCTCGCAAAATAAGCTTGACGTTTGTGAATTGCGGCAAACGTTAGTTTGTAATATTACTGAATTTCTCCCGATTGCTGGCAATTTAAAATTTGATTTTTCCTCGTTTGCTGAGTGATTTGACATTTTAGTTCAACATGAAAAGTCCTCTTTCCTCTAGTACTCTTTCAAACACCAAGTTTACGTAAACATTTGCCATTTAACGTGTCGTTCAACGTGAAGCTTAATGTAACTGTTTTCTCAAGCTAATAACAAGTGTAAAATAAGGAAGAACTATTTTGAAGGCACCTGTCGAGCCATGATTGACAAAAATGTCATTGTTTGAAATGTTGGGGCAGGGAAACAAAACCTGATACGATTAAAAAGTTAGTAACATATAACAAGACGACCGACATTTGTAAATTAGCGTAGAAGGTTTGTTGCCAAATTCTACGTTACTAATAGATTCTATTATCATATGGTTGAGCCCGCTATCTGGTCTGTACGCAAAATGACGCACGCTGATTGGTTGCCTAGCCGTGCAATAAGTTTTTCCAACAGACCGACAAGTTTTGGCGGGAAAATTTCCTACTTGATTTGAAGACAAACCAAGCAGATTCAGGTGAGTTTTACAAAAGATTTACAATAACAAACTACTTTAAAAATTAGTTAAATCTTATCAACAATAATTCTAAGCAGAAAACTAGATGAATTGATAGAAAACACGAAGTCATAGGTAAAAACAAGCAAGTAAATCTAAGGCACTCGCGAACTAAAAAGCTCTGAAACCGATGAAGGAACTAACAGTCATATAATAAATTCCTTATTAACCTCGTTTGTTCGATCTGCACGTGAAAGGATTTGCCCTCGAGTTTTTCCGCACAGACCTCGCTTTTTCGTCGCTCGGTGTTTACGAAACCTTCAGACACATACTTTCCCTTACAGACCTCACACTCGGTTGATAAATAAGCAATAATGTTATGTTCATGTAAATTTTGCATCATATTTACATGAATCATGTTATCAGCGAGTTTAAATGCGATTGAGATTTTTTACCTGGTTCCACGTCGTCTTCTTTAATTGTCGGCAGGTCAGGTCCAATTAAATCCATCATTAAGGAATCTCTGTCCCTTAAGAACGTCATAGAAATTCATAGTTGGCGATATATGTTTAGCTGAAGTAAAACTGAACGAATTTAAAAAATATAGGCCAAAATATGAAGCGGAAGAGTAAAACTCAGTTCCTTGTCATTGTTGCGTTTACCTTCTTTGTTCTGGCGTTAAGCCGTCTGTTGAACGACGACTTGGTTCTTCAGCTGTGATTGTGAAACATTTACATGAAAAGTATGGATCAAGGAGTTAGTAGAGACATGCACTGTTGTGTCAGGGTTAGTGTGCCTGAGTCAATGGCATTGTGCCTATAACAGTGTCACTATCAGTGTCAATGTTAGGGTGTAAATGACAGCATCAGCATCAGCTTGGGAGTGTCAGTATTACTGTCCGTGTCTAATGTCCGCATCTGAGACCATGTCTCTGTGTCCCTGTTATTGTCCGTGTCAGAGTTCATATGATACTGGTCGCATACAACCATCTGTCATAAGAACAATGTCAGTGTCCATGTCCGTGTCTGTGGCAGTGTCTGTGTCAATATCAGTGTCAGCGCCAGTGCCAGTGTCATTGTCAGTGTCGGTGTCAGTGTCATTGTCAATGTCAATATCAGTGTCAATGCCAGTATCAGTGTCAGAATCATTGGTATTGTCACTGTCAGTGTTAGTGCCGTGCCAATGTCACAGCCAGTGAAAGTTTCGGCACCAGTGCAGTGTAAGTGTCAGTATCAGCGCCATCGCCAAGTCTGTTTGGAGTCGATACCTGAGCAGAGTCAGTTTCGGTTTCTAAGAACTAGTCAGCATGTCAATGTGTGTCAGTTACATAGTGTAAATGTATTAACCTCAACCTATGAATACCAACGCCACTGAACCAATATTAGTGTCGACGCTAACAGAAAAATCAGCGTCATTTTGTCAAAAATACATTCAGTCCGTCTCATCGAAATAGGATTTCAAATTACTGACCGGGCATTGTAGGAGTCTCAACGAGTCCTGTCGATGAAACTGCTGATCTTTCAATGGCGCTCGTGTCCTCTGTTTCTTGTCTTCGAAGAACCTTTGTGTTACAGAAAGGAGACGTGGTTAGTTCAAATTTTGAGTTATGTCATGACAAGTACAAATCATCAACTCAATTATATGTCCCCAGTATGTAAGAATTGAAAACTAGTTGTCTCGATAACAGCATTGGGAAGTTTGTATTTAGTGCTAGTAATTTTAACCCTATTGAATAGAGCATCAGCTTTACTTAACATGACCTGGGGGTCGAATTTCAGAGACAATTTTCAAACGATTGAATTTGAGTATCTGAGCAAATTTGTAGTATACTACAAAAATTAAAACTTCTCAGGAACACAAGGTCCTTTTCAAACTGTTTCGTATAAACGTTACTTTTCATTAAAAAGGTTCGATTCCCTCGACACAGTATCGGATTAACCAACAGGCAGACTATGCACGTGTCTAGGGCACCACCAATGCAGGAACACTGAACAAATTTTGAAAACCCAGAGAGTTTCAGACGTCAATTGCTCATGAGCACTTTTACAGATTAAGTTTTCATTTCTGCAGTAGCGAGACGCCGGACGCTATTATTGTACAATAACATTACTACCAGAGAAAATTGATGATGAGAATGAAAAAAATATACGCTCTCTGATCAAAATATTTTTAAACAACAAGCTTTCGACCACTAGTCTGTAGTCTTCAGTGGGTTAAAAATGTAATATATATATATATATATATATATATATATATATATATTAAATACAAAAAGAATTATGTAATGGATATAAATAAATATGACACATGATATGACGCGATCCAATTGTCAATGTGAGTGGGTTAGTTGGCGTCCTTTTGTTTTCTTAGAATGACGTAACGAAGTCGACAATAATAACTCAAAGCCACCTCCCAGACAATACGCTATTTTTCTGAGAAACAAAAGAACGCCAACTAACCCACACACGTTGATAATCGGATTGCGTCATATATATTTATCATATTTGTTTATATCCATTACACAATTCTTTTTGTATTTATTGCATATATTGGTCTTCTTTCCACTTATCTTCAACCCTTTGAAGACTGCAGACTGGTAATCGAAAGCTTGTTCATTAAAAATATTTTGATCAGAGAGCGTATGTTTTTTCATTCTCAACATTACTACTGCTACGTGGAATTCCGTGAAACAGCGGCGCAGGAACTAAGGTGGGCCAGGAGGAAAATTTAGGTTCCAGGTGGATGTTTTTCGGTAAACGCTGAGATCGACTGTTGTTGACAATATTGGGAAAATATCTGCAGTTTTACATCTATGGGAGAGAAATTTTAGGATGATTTTGAAATATAATTGAAACACTGCACATCCTCAAACGGGTAAGCGTTAAGTTGTCACGAGAATATCTCGTGCAATTAAGTTGGATAAAAACTCGCCTCCAGTCCCTGTGGACTCGATAGCTCAACAGGTAGAGCGGCGGACCGGTATTCCGAAGGTGCGAGTTCAAATCCCGCTCGAGTCAACATTGTTCAGTTGACTTCGGCAGTGTCAGATTATCATGAAAAAAAATTATATACATCTATGGTAAAGTGCATTTCGTTTTTAGGAGAAAGGAATGTTTCAGTGATAATTTTTTCATTAAATTACTAAATACAATTACAAAATGTTGCAGCTTTTTTAACCTCTAATTTCAACGGTACTAAAAGTGGTTATACTTTTATCCGAATTTTAACAGCATCTGCGTGCAACTCTAAAGCGAGATAAAGTATAAATCATTGTTAATACTCTGTGCAGTACACTAGATTTTTAAATATTTTTTTTTATTTCATTTTTGAAAGGCAGCTGTGTGCTATTGAAAAACAATTAAAAAACACTTCGCATAATGTTACCATATCTGTTTTTAAAATGTTGGGGGCCGCTCCCCTGCTTCCTACGCCACCACCATGCAATTACACGCTTGGTAACGAATCCCCAAGGGGAACTGCCGCAAAATCTGTATCACCTCTGCTTAATCCATAACCATCCCTTTAAACTGTTGCTATTTATGATGCGATATAACAAGAGGCTACAAATTACCTCAATACTTGGAGGTTCGATAACACTGTCCTCTTCACCAGCTGAATCAGCATGGTACCCAGATGGTGGTGAATCAAGATGGTGCCCAGGAGGTGAATAAAAAAACTTGTCGTCGGCAACCTTGGGTGTGATTGCGTTTTGCCGCCAGTAATGAAAAAATGGCTCCTCTCGCAAATCTAGAAATAACGGAACTAGCTGTTTAGTTGCACTTCTCTTTCCTTTTGCATCCCTACGCAACCATTTGCATCAAAGAGCATTCCGTAGCGCCAACAGACGACCATTAACACCATTCTACTACACATTAGGGATAATAAAATTTCAATTAGGGAAGATATTTCGCTTGCGTAATTGAAATTTTATTATCCCAAATGTATAGTAGAATGGTGTTAATGGTCGTCTGTTGGCGCTATGAAATGTCCTTCCATGCAAATGGTTGCGTATCTACGCTCATGAATGTCGATTGAATAAAATGAATGCATTTTTGTGTTGATGAGTTTGAGGTTGGCGTTAATGATAGTATATTTTCTGGTAATGAACAGCAAAAGATGTAATATCAGTGTCAGTGTACCCCTCTTCTTCAACAGTCCGAAGCGTAGAAAGTCATGAGTAGAAGACATTTAAAATACAAACTCAATTGAATGATGAGACTTATAAAACTCATTAATCATTCATGAGGAAAAACGAAAGAATTTAAAGTTTAATAAGTTGTTGTAAATGTGATACAACTAGTAGTGGTTGTATCACGTTGATACACTGACCACCAGTGGTTGTATTACACTGCTTTTCATGAACTTTTCGTGCAATTTTCTCGACTAAAATTGCTGGAATCTTCACCATTTTTCGGCTCGTGATTATATATTCTATATAACTCGGCCGTTCATGTTGTAAACATTACATATTGAACATGTTTCATTAAATACGTTTCAAAAATGAAGACTAAAACATACTCCGATGAAGATCATCTTCTATAATCCAAGATTCGAGTTAAGTATACAAGAATAAACATAATAACGGTAATATTTCGGCTTTATTGCAAAGTCGGAATATTACTGTTATTACGTATACTTAACTCAAACCTTGGGTTATACAAGGTGATCATTTTCGGAGTATGTTTTACTCTTTATAAATACGTTCCATGATTCAGGTTTATTCGAATTCTTTACTGAGTATTCATCTTCATTAACACATGAAGATGAATATCGCGTTTTGGATGATGGGCTACCCGTTTCTCACCTATCCCAAACTCATCCAATAAAAATGAGTTAATATACCACGAGCCAATCAGACCTCAGGCGCTCCAATACTAAGCGGTGGAACGGTAATGAGTGGGTTTTTCAAAGTGTAATGCGAAGACTGGTCACGACTATTTTCCAGGAAAGCACGAAGGAAAACCATGGCAAGAGAGCCAAACAATTATGTAATGTTTAAAAAACGAGCAGGAGTGCTTTATCGGGATTTAAAACACAATGCGATAGCCGAGTGTTTTAGATCCGATAAAGCACGTACTGCGAGTTTTTTTAACGGCTTAAAAAACAAATCCCTTCATACGCTAATTCGCGAAGAAAGTTTGAAAATTTATGTTAGTAAAGCCCAGGAAATTGGAAGAGAAAAGTAAGCGAGTTCTTGTCACATACAAAGACACGACAAGGTTAGGATTTTCCTTTGTATTTTCCTCACGAATCCTGAACGAGTTTTTTTTTTAACGTACAGAAAGCAAATGTATTTGAAAAGTGGAAAAGGTATAAACTTCCTTGAGTAAGACTGAGAAATCTTAGAGTTTTCCCGTTGACTTATACGTCCTGCAGGGAGAAAGAAGGGACATAAAAGCGAGTAGTAATTATCTAACTTTGAAGTGGTTGAGCCAGCGGTTTGGTTGATGAACAAATAGCCAGAATAATAAGACACCTTTTCAAATGATAAATCAAAAAACCGAAAACTCATATTTCCTTTTCATTAGTAATCCTCACAGCTGTCTGACCAGAACTCCCTAGACTTCCTGCGTTTTCTGTGGTTAGTGCTAAACTAAAAAGGAATTTCTGACTGTCAAAAGTTCTTCAATATTTTTAGTTCAACCTGAATTTTAATGTGCTGTAGCAATGTATAGTTTTAACCGCAGCAAACACGATAGAAGGACAATACAATGAAAATATCAAAACGGAGAGTTTAGTCACTTTAATCAAAGTTAAGGTTCAATCAAATTACATCACCCACCTGGACGTGCTGGATTTTTGAAAAGTTCCGATACCGAGGCCCGCCTTGGAGGTTCTACGATCTAAGCAAACATCGAACATGGAAATTAAATTTAAAGTGCATTATTTGCTTCATCTGTTTATGTTACTCTTTGTCCGTCATTAAATCTGTCTGTCTATCTATAGGTCAGGCCGCCCCACAGATTCATCTTTACAGTCGTCTGTCTGTCAGTTTGTGTCCATGTGCCTGCCTGCCAACCTGCCTACCTGTCTGTCTGTGAGTATATCAGTGTGTTCGGCCACCTATCTACCTTTATGTCTATCAGTTAGTTGGTCTGTCTGGCTGTCTAGCCGTCCGTCTAGCCGTACGTCCGTCTGTCTGACTATCAGTCAGTCTGCTTGGCTCTCTGTCTGTCTGACTGGCCGGCAACCTGCCCGCCGGCCTTTTTGTCTGCTTGTAATTATGTTCACTCGTTTAACCGCCTGCCTGTCTGTCTATAGGCCTTTCAGCCTGTTTGCCTGTCTGTCTGCCTGTCTGTCTGTCTATCTATCTGTCAATCTTTCTACCCATCTGCCTGCCAGTCTCTCTGCCTGTGTGTCTGTTCGTCCCTCTACGATTTTTTGTGTTCATGTCTCCTACGTGCCAAAGTACTGGGTAACACTTAAATGACCATCTTTAACACACAAGTAACATCAGTCTGACTTTTCATTCGTAGTGTATCGAACATTAATTTTTTCATGAATTTATGACAAGAAGTCATAGAAATAGTTACCAGGACATCCCGGCAGTATTTCCATGCCCATACGAAAGCGACATATCTTGCAAGAGTTGTTAATACTTACCACGTCTCTAAGAGTGTTACTGACATCAAAAACATTACTCTTGATCCTTTCGTCGCTGAGCTTTTTTTCCATATCAACAGGCGGCCGTCTACGGCGTCTTTTTCGCGGTGGAAATGGAGTGCTAACTTGAATGCCAGCATCAGTCGGTGTGCGCAATTGATCATCTAGGAAGGACTAACAGGAACATAGGGGATCGTTTAAACAGATGAGATCTGCATCAACTTATTGCAAGATTTCCCAGCTATTTGTTTGGCAAAGCATTGACCTATTTGAGGAACGGAAGCTCGAACAAGGATGATAACTAGAAGTAAGAGTGAACCTCCTTTCCTAAAAACCCACTAAAGTTCTAATACATTTGAATAATCTAATGCATCCTAAAAATAATTATAATCAAAACGAACGTCGCCAAAGACCAGTTTATTCCAACAATTAGCAAACATTACTTAGTGATGGATTGAAATTTAAAAGAAAACTATTTGCCATTTTGCTTCGTAAAAGACTGTATGACGGAGACATGAACTTTGAACCAATAGCCAGAGAGAAAACATCGTGCCGGGAAAGGGTGACCGTGGTGACTCATTCGGGGGTCATACCTTCCTGGATCCCTTCTTCTGGGTCACTACTTCCGGATTCATTAATTCCCGGGTCACCTATCCCCTTTACGATGGTAAACAGTTATGTGGAGTTGGGATATACGGCCCTTGATATTCTGTTACTGTACCTTTCTTTTTCTTTTAACTGTTTCTGTAAGACAAAAAAGGTTGAAATAACTAGTTCGTTTACATACATATATTATCAAAGCAATGAGTACTGTAATTAAAAAGTTTAAGTCAGAACTCTTTTGTATTGTTAAAGAAGAAGCAAAACAAAACAAAACGAAACAAAGCAAAACAATACCAAAAGAAAAGGCAAAGTAAAGCATAACAACACATATTCTTTTGTTTTGGTTAACGAAGAAATGCAAAACCAAATAACACAAAACAAAGCAAACCATAGCAAAACAAAGCAAAGTAAAACAACACAAAACAAAGCAAACCATAGCAAAACAAAGCAAACCATAGCAAAACAAAGCAAACCATAGCAAAAACAAAGCAAACCATAGCGAAACAAATCAAAGCAAAACAACACAAAACAAAGCAAAACAAAGGAAAGCAAAACAACACAAAACAAAGCAAACAAAGTAAAGCAAAACAACACAAAACAGAGCAAACAAAGTAAAGTAAAAAAACACAAAATAAAGCAAACCATAGCAAAACAAAGGAAAGCAACGCAAAACAAAGCAAACTATAGCAAAACAAAGCAAAACAAAACAAAGCAAAACAAAACAAAGCAAAATAAAACAACACAACGCAAAACAACACAATACAATAGGATAGAAAACAAAATAATATCTAAAGCCGTTCATGGGTGAGGCTCTTACCCGGAGCAGGTACAAAGTCGAACGTTGATGGATCAAAAATGTTGACTTGAGCACGCTGTTGGTCGTCCTCCATGTCGCTATCCCTGTCAAAACAAAATCAGAAGTACTGAAGTTTCAAGAAAGTCATTCTATTGAAGTTTCAACAGAACGCTAGTGTTGAAATGAAACCAACGACGCGATTTCAAATACTGCTGAAGTCAACTTAACTTTTAGAGGGTGAGTTAATCATGAAATTTTCCTTTCGTGTTACCCTGAGGACGGTTCTGAAATAGAACCGAAAGACTGCACAGCCTCACGTCTTATATGCTCTGAAATGTGGACCAGGCTGGTCACCAGAAATGTAAAGGACTAAGACCAATTCTACAACCTGTGCCGTAACGTACCCTGAATCGAGTCGATAAAATATGCCGGCAAGCCCGGCCAATGAAAGGTTAAGGAACTAGGAAAAAATAGATTTCTGTGAAAGACAACTTACCCGTGTGGTGGTTCAGGTGGAATAATCGGTTCTTCATGTCCTGCATCTTGATCCCCGCCATCTATCGGTGGCGTGATGTCCTTTTCGTGTGGTATCTAGGCAAAAGTAACTGGAAATCAAGCGATGAAGACTTTCTCTCGAGACGTTAGTACCTTGTTCCCTCTTCTTTCGTGCCTCTGAAGCTTGTACCACTTCAGCAGCTTCGATTGTCAAATCGACCGATCGTAATTCCGTGTTGTTGCAGCCTTCGTGACACACTTTCGTTCTCACTTCAACATGTTTCTTGTGCAAGGACGACGCCAAAGCACCATGGCCCTTCCAGCGGGGTCGCTCCTGAGCTATTGGTACTATGTTTCTTTGGTCGACCATTGGTTTCTTCGTCTAAATTCAATCTTGTCATTGAACAGTGCTCAGTCACTTTCGCACCCTAGTCCTTGCGTTATGTTGTAGTGGAGCCCTATTTGGGAGTGCTGGTGGCACAGTGGTAATGCACGTATCTCTCACCACTGTGACTAGAGTTTGGTTCCGGCTCTGTGCAGTTATCTGATTAAAGTTACCTTGGTCACATGTGAGAAGAGTGTTATCCAGTCGACTCTACCAACCATAGCGGGTTTTCTCCGGGTACACGGCTTCCTGGGCTCCTGTAAGGGCTGTTTACACAAGTAATTTTGTCCCTTGCGATTACCATCTTGGAGCATGTGTTTGACTAACAAGAGCGTCCAGGACAAACTGCAGTGAATCATAAGTGGAACATAGACTATCCTAAGCCTATTTCATACACCAGGATGACAATCACAACGTGCAAATTCGCACGTACAACCAGCCCAGTAGTAAAACTGAACCCATGAGGGATGGCCATTACTGGACCTCTACGGAGAACAGCCTAGCTAGCTGACAGGGTTATCCAATATAAATAAAGACACTTCACTTTGCCTACTTTACTTTCATTTCAATGTCTAAAGACAATTGTTACCTGTATGGGCTGTTCTTTCAGGTCGACCACATCAGGCATGGTTATTCTATCCTTTGGTACTTGAGTTAGCCCACCGTCGGGTGGAGGTGGTGTTCGTGGGGATCGTGGGGAATGCTCCGACGAAGGGGGCGAAAAGGGTGGAGAAGGGGCACCATCACGTGGTGACTTAAGGCCGTCGATAGTGATAAACGCGCCATCCTTGTTAATGAGAAGACGTAACAGAATTAAAATTTCGATAGCAACAATAAAAGTCGTTGAAACACTGCAAGGAGATCATAAGCGGGGAAACAGCAAACTGAGGAACGAAGCGTCAATTTGATGAGCAGTTAGGCCAGGCCGTGTGTTTACATTTTACTGCGAGTCAGGTCAATTTTTGCACGACTTTGGGGGCTAAACTGAAAGCTAGTTTCAAAACACGGGATTTGATCCATATGGACAATCACGCATGTTGCTTGGTTGCTGAACGGTCTGATATTTTAACTTATTGAACCGGTCTAATACGCTTTTTACTCCGGACCTGTATGTTTTGTGGGAAAATCTTGGAGTTGATTTTAATGAAATTTATGCAGAATCAGGTATCTACATTGAAAAAAATTTCAAATAAAATGAGCTAAAATATTAAAGCCCAGCGTATAATTAGTGAGTATAATAACGGGGACTATTTTCATACACGTGTGTTTTAGAAGATTTCTGTCGAGTTTTAGATAGAAGTTAAAAATATAGTTGCAGTAATTACGGGTCGGTTCAAAGTAACATGGCAGGTATTGCAGTAGCTATGATTTCACGATTCCAGTCAACCGTTTTGTAAGAATTTCCTAAAATAGTTCTGTTAAAAGTCAATCTGGGTTGAATACTTTTCCAAGGAATTACTGGGAAGAAATCTTAGAGGACGAATGATGAAGATTAGACCCCGGTTCTATGTTCGAAGACGTATACGTCCACTTGCTTCTCATTCTTCAAAGAGTATTCATTCCGGTTCATTCAAGGCATGATTGGTATTTCTGGTTACTGAGCTGCACCTTAATCCTCATGATTTGTCTCAGCTCTCCCTTTTATGAGAGGCCCTCACATTCGAGAGAAACGTTCCTCGACTTCATGGACTTCACAAAAATTCGTACGCTTTACTCGAAAAGTTGCCAGTTCAATTTTTCAAAGTTAGGCGTTTTGTCTGATAATCCGGCTCGCTTGTTCCAGAGGCCTTTCTACAAATTTACGTCATCAGTCACGTGAGCAGCGCTTCACAAACAGATAACCAGAAAAAAATAAAAGAAACTTGGCCTTTCTAGAAAACATCACAACGTTACTCGCACGCTATAATGTTCTCCTTAGCGATATACTAGTTGAAGAGCCCGAAGCAAAGGTTTCGTCCGGCTGAATACGAACTTCCTCTGACTCGGAGGTCAATAATTGGTGTGTCAACCAATCCTCCACTAAGTGTTAACTATTCTAGATTCAGAGCAAAAAAGCTTACCCCAGAAAATAGTTCTGCAGGAGACTTAGTAAAAATGTCTCTAGGAAAGGTTCCAAGATCCCCATCGAGGTACCGCGTTCTTGGGTCCGCCATGGTGCAAGCATCTTTGCTGTGGTAATTGAATACAGTGAAATAAAAAATAGTAATTGCAACATCCCCCGGGGTAAGTCATGCGGCGGTAAGAACCTCACGGCTGTATTCAATAAAAAGGGAGAAGAGAGAGGGAGGGTGAGATGAGGACATCTACAAGGCCTACATGGTTTCTCTGGGATTTTATGCAAACCAGTATGAACACGTACTCGCCATATTTGGAACATGAACAGCCGCATTAGTTGGAGAAACCCCAATTTTAGTTCCTGTATGTGCTGATAGCAAAAAACGTGGCAATCTCTTGGCATAACAAGAATTCCACGTGTCAAATAACTTTTCAAGATATTCGTAAAAGAAAACTGTGCAAGGTTGAGAAAAACGTTTTCTTTAATATTCTCTCACCAGTTTCTGAATGTTACTAAAGGTCATCTGTTGTGGAGAGGAGAGGTTATCCCAACCAAATCTAGTGCAGAAATTCATCTCAACTCTTGTGGAGTCTTCAAAGCAATTATATTCCACACGCCTTCAGATACTTAGTGTTGACACAGCCCCTGAGAAAACTGGAGTGGAAGTGCTGAGAAGATAATAGAGAGGAGAGTGTCTGGGAATCAAAATGATTCCCTAATCAAAGTGTTTACATGGAAGTGAAAATATCTCATCCTCCAGTCCTATTCTATTTCAGAATCATCCTCAGGATGATTCTGAAATAGAATTGAAACACTGCACATCCATCCTCATGGATAGCGTTAAGTTGTCGCGAGAATATCTCGTGCACCAAAGTTGGATAAAACTCGCCTCCAATCCCTGTGGACTCGATAGTTCAACAGGTAGAGCGGCGGACCGGTATCCCGAAGGTGTGAGTTCAAATCCTCGAGTCAACATTGTTCAGTTGACTTCGGCAGTGTAGGTTAATTGTGAAGTTTTCGTTCCAGTCCTGTAGTCACCCTGATTAGCCTGAAATATTGTGGACCCCAACTCATCCCAATTACCAGAAAAGAAATGGTCAAGTCCCTGCATAGGAGAAATCTAATGGCAGGTTAACTAAGCACATTGATATTGCAAGGTCCTAACATATCTCTCCTCTGGAGATATCCTGTTTGATGGGAACATGCAGAGCCGTACTTACATTAGGTGGTAATTCACTCAGGCAAATTCTGTTGAAGGCACCCCCCTGGCCCTCTTGATAAAGCACCTCAAGCTCCTTATAATATTTGTAACAACAACAACAGTCACTTTACGGCTGTTTTCCCTGCTTATGCAGGGGGTGGCCGGCAGCTCTACACAGCAGCTTCCTCCACCTCTCCCTCTCCTTTCCATCTTCCCTTTTCAACCTGCACTTTCTCATGTCCCTTTCCACCACCTGGCTCCATGTCATCCTTGGCCTTCCTGGTCCTTATAATATTTGTATAGCAGTAATATTGGTGTACAGCTAAATGAGGTAAGCCTGTAGAAACATTAACAAGTGTTTTGGTGCTTTTTTTTTTAATTGCTCAAAATGTGATTGAAAACATAAAACAGGCACTTCTGAGCCTTGAAAGCTGCAAAGTTGTCAATTAACAGCGAGAAGTTGGGCAGGCCGCAGAGCGGGGGGGGGGGGGGGGGCAAGGAGGGCAGATTGCCCCAGGGCCTTGTACTTTGAGGGGCTTCAGATTGTAAGGGCCTTATTCTTAAGAATTCCTCAAAATGCCTTAAAGGTCTTAATCCTGAATGAAACTCTTTTGGCACAAAGGCCATAATCTGAAGGTTGTGGGGGGGGGGGGGGTGGCCTCTGGATGCCCACTTTGCCCCAGGCCTCCTGTTGCCTCTCTGCTGGCCTGAAGTTGGGACACCAGTTTAACATTTTGTTGAGCTTTGGAAAGCAACACTTAATCTGGTAACAAAGACCAAAAAAAGTCAAATTTTTGTTTCTGAAAATGTCATCCTATAAAATTTTTTGCCCAGGGCATGCTTCCCACTGGCCCTTCCATTGATGTGGCACTGAGAACATGGTATACATTTTTCCTACCTTAATTGAGTTCTTGGTAGGTCTATAATCCTCATGTGTTCCACCTGCAATGCCATCTGTAATTGCCTCCAAGCCAGTTTTATGTCATCTTAAAATATTAATAAAACAGAGTAAAAAATTTACCTAAAAGACATGGTCAAACAAATTGACACATACACACTTAGTTGATCAATAGTTTATCTCATGTTTCATTAACTGGATAATACTGCTGCACCAGTCTTCTTTACATCCAACCATTTAAAATGGCACGATTTATCAACAATAATTGGGGTAAACTTTGAAATCACAGAATGCTATCTCCAATTTGCACTTGATTTTAATTTAGAGATGCATAACAGGTCATACACATATTTTGTTTTAAAAAATTTGCAAAAAATTCTCAACTGACTGATTAAAAATCTCCTCAATCACTTTTTATTTTGGAAAAACTGCACATAATTTTCTTTTCCAACTAATCTGAACTCTGTTTTTTTGAAGGAAAGCTACACTCAACAGTAATTCAGTTTGGTGCAACTGCAGCCTCAGGAAAGCTAGCTGAAGTGTATGGAGCAAATATATTATGGATAATAATATTGAAAATGCGAAAAATTGAAAATGTTTTCTATTTGTTAAGTTAAATATCTTGAATCTTACTGCAAAAATAGTAGACTTGCTCTTTGTAGACTCTCATGATTCCTAACATCAAGTTGGATTGAAGACGAAGAGAAAATGGAACTTGAGGGTGGAGGACATCAATACTACAGCAAATAATGGAACACATTTCTCACTTGATAGATGATTGTCATTTTATATGAACATTATCATATTTCAGATTACGTCAAGTATGGCTTCCTAGGGTCAAGTCCATATCCACTGGTCAAAAAGTAAGTGAAAAAGAATGAAGAAAAAGAAGGGGAAAAATAAAGAAATAGTAAATGAAAGGGAAGAAAGGAGGAGCAAAGCAAGAATGGAAAGAACAAATAAATATAGAAACAAAGCAAGAAACTAAGAATAAAAGAAACAAACAAACAAACAGACAAACAAACAGTTTTTCTTTCCTTCTTCTTTCCTTTCTTTCTTTACTTCTTTTTTTCCTTTCTCACTTTCATTCACACCATTTCATTCATTCTTTATTTCATTTATTTTCAACCCAATCAGTCAGTAATTATTAGGGGATTTGTCATCATAATATTGGTCATTATTTGTTGTATATTCTCCAAAGTCAGTTATGTTTCCTTGGCTCTTTCCTTTTGCACATATGATTATGATACACAAAACATAATCTGAAGATCAGCATCTTGAGAAATCCAAGATATGGATTGAAACAAGACGAGAAATGAGTTTGTGATATTTCGATTTTATTACAAAATCATCGTCAGACTGATGACAAACTCATTTCTCGTCTTGTTTTAATCCATATCTTGGATTTCTCAAGATGCTGATCTTCGGATTATGTTTTGTTTTATATTTTTTCAAAATGTCGACTGGTATTGGTTTTTTATTATGATACACTCTAGTGAAATCAAAAACCCAGCAATCTAATATGCTCTTTCCCAACACTATGTCTTTGATATCACAAACCTACCATGCTTTGGTTATATTCACACGAAAAATCTCCCTTCGACCCAGAATTTTCTTGGCATTCTTCCCGTAAAATGCAGCAAGCCTTTGTAAACGACAGAAAGCAATGAAAATTCGAGCAAAAAGAAGGAACACCAAAATGCTTTCAGAATTTGTGCAGTCCAGTGTAAAAAGCTACAAACTCAAGACAAGGTTTCACTCCCGCATAGCTTTACCAAAGTATAAAACTCTTCCATTTAAAACGAAAACGATGGTACTTTGGTATTTAATAAAACGAATGAATTAAATCACAGATACTTAGCTCTTGAGCTAAACGACTAAATAGTCAGACCTGTCAAGGTGATTTGCTAAAGAACAGTTGATCTACACCGGCTAGCTAATGTGCCAACTCCAAGAGCCTTGTCAACCTGTTTCCGAACAAGTCTAAAGTCTAGATTAGTCAAAAAAAGTCTAAAAACTAGATTCGAGTACTTACCAAATCGCACCAAATCTCCCGTCGTTCTTTTTAAGAATATCGGTACAATAAAACATTTTGGGAGCGATCTAACGACTCAAAAACTGATGCCCTGTAAACTATTTTGGCTACCGAAGATGGGTAGTTCGGGCTTCTCTGAAAACGAAAAAGCGAAGGAATTCGTTTGTAATGTAAGCAGACCAGCCGTTCGATAAATCTAACTTGCTCCAAATTCATCAAAATAGTTCAATCCAAAGTGTTTTTCAGAAAGAAAACGCAAAAAAAGATAAGAAGAACTTACCTTTACAACTTGCCAACGAAATAGAATCCAACGTTTCCCGCGAAATATTCTTTTCCATTGTTCCAACCGACCAATAAAATACCTTCACCAGTCCAATGGGCGCGAAATATAAAATACTAGTTCGCAGTTCTCTCGCGTTCTCATTATCCTGAATTCCATCACCACTACATCCACTTTCCGAGTTTCTGAGAAACGACAGAACTGTCAAGATATACAGACCGGCGACCGTAAGCAAAGGCTAATGCTGAAGCTCAAATATCAGCACATTCCCCATTCGGCTAACTACTTTTAAGAAAGCAAACTTTACCACAAATTTCTGGCTTGCCACACCACAAATTTTAAGCTATAAAACAAAAGAAACTTCTGGCAGTTCGTAGAATATTATAAAAGTGGCTGAATAGCTTTGCTTACGTGTTGTTATCGACGAGTTTGCGGACTTTCTATTTGACGTTCATTATGTCCGCCACCAAATACCAGCAAATTATGTCGGTTCGCATTTATTTCCCGTTTCATGATATTCACCATAAGCGTTACTCTGTTATATTTACGTAAATAACAGCATCTGGGTTTTGAATTGCTTACTTCTACTAGAAAAGAAAGATTTCAATTGAAAAGAAAAACACAGAGAACGATTAAAAATACGAAACGTTCGCATTATTGATGGTCAGAGACAACACCCCTTCCTTTCCTTCTTTTCTCCTTTCCAAAAGTGCGCCTACAGGTCTTTCCGCTGGCCACCAAAGTTTCAACTTGACCGATCAACAATTATTTTTCTTGGTTACAAACGTTTAAAAATACGTCGAAAACCTCTTGCTGTCTTGGTTTCATTACTTTTATTCATTACCACTTAAACCTGGGTAGGATGTTGACGAATTGTCTAAAATTCGTGAAGGTGTGTATTTTAGTTTCCGTTGCCCTTTGATGACTAAGTTTCTGATGTAATCAAATAATCAAATCATTGTCCATTCTCAGCTTCGCATTTGTTAATCGATCGTCAATCTGTGCGAATTTCATCAGCACATCTTTTAAATATATCATTATTTAGGGTGATTCAATATTAGATTACCGTAAATATTCTTTTCAACATGTCCGAGTGAAAAAAAAGTCTCTTGTTAGGCCTTAGTTGTAAACAATTTAACTGTTATCTCCCATTCGTTACCATAAACTTTTACAATATAGAAAATTGAATGTTAAATACCCTTGGGTTTCAAAGTGATAAGGTTTTTGGGGCAGTTCTCATGTATGATATTTCATGAACTCTAACGTCTTCTTACGTGAATTTCCATTCTTTGTATATTACATGTATGACCCCCCTGTCAATTTAAATTTTGTGATGTGAAGATATTTTCTTTTTATATATACACACAGAGGTTTCCTAGAAATTCAATGGTGTGCCATCCAAAGGAAAGTTCCTGGACTTTTTCAAGAATAAAGACAGCAAGATGGTTATCGTCAATTTTGTCTCCAGATATTGCGACAGACACAACAGCTGCTGATATGAAGTCTGCACCATTAACTACCTTTTCAGAAGAAGAAACAATGATGAAAGAGACAGGTTAAATTAATCAGAAAATCTCACCAGGGTCTCTGAATGGGTTGGTTAACTTGCCACCAATGCATTTACCTTTCCTGGGCAAATATACAGCCACTGTGAAGTCGATTTTTACAAACAGTTTGAATTTTATTTGCTTTAAAATCCTAATTCTTGATAAAATAGTTGCCACTTAGTAAGGAGGGCACTGGAAAGACAGATTTGCATGCCCAATATTTGTCTGAGTATTTAAGGATTTTGTTGTATAATTGTAATATTGTGGAATGGGACTCTCAACATAGCACTGTTGAGTTTTTAGTAAGGTTATCAGTAACCTGGGCAGAAGGTACTGTGCTTATTGAGTTGATGTGAAACATACTTTTTTTACATGTAGTGGCCAAGTTTGCAGCAGAAAAAATTCAACCACTTGTCAGGGAGATGGATGAGAAGGGTGAAATAAACAAATCCATTGTACAAGCCATGTTTGATCAAGGGGTATGAGCTTAAAAAGTGACACTGAAGTATATGTAACTCATAGCCAGGGTAAGGCTATAAGGGTAAAATTAGCCAGGGTAAAATTATAGCCAGGGTAAAATTATAGCCAGGGTAAAATTACAGAGTGTGCCCTTGTCCCCTAATCTGATTGACTGTACTGTATTGTATAACTAAATATTTCTGCTAGATCTTAACTAGGAGATAATTATCAATCAGTCAAACAGAGTAAGTCCTGTGACCCCAAATATGATTGATTCTTTTGAAATATGTAACTTTCATATTTTATATGAGATAATATTTTTTTAAGTAATATAACACTGCATTATTATTTCTAATGATTATACCAGAAGTCTAACTAATCATTCATATTAAACAATTTCTTTTTGATATATTTAGTTGATGGGCATTGAAATTGAAGCAGAATATGGAGGAACAAATTCAACATTCTTCAGCTCCATTCTTGTCATTGAAGAACTTGCCAAAGTTGACCCAGCCATTGCTGTTCCGTGTGACATTCAGAACACATTAAATAACAGGTTAATAAGGCAACATGGAACTCAGGAGCAGAAAGATTTATATCTTCCCAAGCTAGCCACATCAACAGTTGAGTGTACACAGATATCATTATATAAAATTTGTTTCCTCAGATGTAATTATTAAAAGTTAACTTTATTTTGAGATTTCAAAAAATATAATGAGCTTTTACCTTTAAAGCTGTAAGGTATCAACATGAAATTTGTTGTTTAATAGGTATGCATGGTAAAAAAATAGCTTTTTTGTGTGTTTTCCTTTTTATCCTGAGGCAGCACTGTGAACTCAAGTGTTCATTACCTCTCTAATGAAGGTTGGAGTTCACCAGGTAAAAGGCTCAGAATAAAACGAAAATAACACATGTTCATGTGTAACCTAAATTCTCTACTTGAAATAGATAACATCAGTTCTTTTTTAAAAACTTGATGCACTTGAATAGGAAATGCTAAGTGTATCACCAAGAAAAAATGGCAAATACATTCACTAGGATACATTAACATTGATTTTGTACACTTGTGGAAGCGACATTGTGCATCTAAATTGTCTTAAAAGTAGTTCAGAATTTTATGTTTAGAATAAACTTACTTACCCAGTTTTAAGGGAGAGAACTAAGCCACGTCTCTTTTGTGTAAGAACCTCTCTGATGTGTTTTAACATTTCTCTAGCTTTCTTCCTTTTGCCTTTCTGAGCCTGAATCTGGGAGTGATGCATTTGCAATGAAAACAGTTGCAGAAAAGCACAAGGATTATTTTGTCTTGAATGGCAGTAAGTGCTGGATATCCAACTCAGCTGAGGCAGGACTATTTCTTGTCTTTGCTAATGCTGCACCAGACAAGGTAATGAGAAGCAACAATTCAGGCATGAATAACAGTTCTTTCTTCTGATTGAATTAAATTTTGTTAATCAAATACAGCAGCTCAACCTAAAATAAGGAATTAAAAAAGAATAGATATCAGTCATTTTTATTTTATTGGTTCAGGGTAATGTGTGAAGAGTAAATCTCAGTTCTTTCAAACCTGAAACACAGTGATACTGCTTGTTCATGTTTGTCTTTCATAGAGCACCTTAAGTATTTCTTGGACCCCAAGATATGTCCAAAAGACATTAGAGTAGGCTCAGGCTACTAGGACTAGTAATAGTAGTATATGCCCATTTTTTAATAGCTAGTCTATCCTTGTATGATTAGAACTTTAAAGATGTCTAATTTTCTCAAATTGATAAACTATGGATTTGCTATCTTTAATCATGGTCTAGGGTTACAGAGGTATAAGTTGTTTTCTTGTCCCTCGAGAGACTGAAGGCCTGGAAGTTGGGCCAAAAGAAGATAAGGTAAGAATTAGCCTGACAAATTTAAATTTTGAAATACATGTCACACGATGCAACCAACAATTCATCAATGCCCACAAATGTGTAAATATGAAACTGTTTGCATTAATTTTATATATTACTTGAGCAATTGGTAGAGATTGGTCAACATGTTTCCTTTGACTGTACTTTGTTAACTGTAAGTTTGTTTACTACTGCAAATGATCTGTTAAAAGCTCTAGGCATTTATTTCTGCTTTCGTATTTGAAAAGGATTTTCATTAGAGAGTTATTTGTTAGATAGTGGGTGTTTATCAGATCGACGCTTTAATTAGAGAAGGGCGTTCATTTGAGAGGGACTTTTATTTGTTTTCCCCAATACAACGGATGCTATACGGGAGCTTTGTGAAAACAGAATGTTCTGCACCAGAATGACCAAAAACGTGCCATGTTACCACCAGCCACTCGTAGTTTATACATAAAATTTAAATAGGTAAGTTGATCATTTTGATGTCGTAAATCCGAATCCTGATCATTACCTGTTTTGTACATTTCGTTGGCGACGAGATCAGGTACGTTAAAATGTACAACCTTTAATCTGAAATGTTTGGATGAAAATGGAATAAAGAAAAACTTAAAAACATACACAAAACTTCATTATAATTGATATCCCATTCTTGTATGATTTGAATGAATAGTAATTTTCGAAAGGGCAGGCTTTCAATTAAACGGAGGAATTCATGTAATGTTTAAAACACGAGCAGGAGTGCTTTATCGGATATGAAACACGAGGCGATAGCCAAGTGTTTTGGGTCCGATAAAGCAATTACTGCGAGTTTTTTGAACGGCTTAATGAACAAACTGCTTAATACGCTAATTGGCAAAGAAAGTTTGAAAATTAATGTTTTTACTAAACCGAAAAAATTAGAGGAGAATAGCCTGTTTTTATCACATATAAAGACATGGCACGGTTATGATTTTCCTTTGTATTTTCCTCATGAATTTTTAACGAGTTTTTTAATACATAATAACGTTTTAGGGAGGCATCAGTTAGGTACACGACTTATATTGGAAAGTGAACAGTTAATTTTACTATACGTGAGCTTCGCTCATAAAAAAATCTGCGACTTGTTTATTGTACCGGAATCGGGGTTTTTTTTCTGTTACCGCAAGGTTTATTTCTGAAGTTCTTTATGATTTTCAGCTTGGAATCAGGGCTTCATCGACCTGTACGTTGAATTTTGATAATGTAAAGGTGAGGAGTTGTTTGCCTTTTTTTGCCTATTGTTTCATTGAGCCTTGACCAAACTGTCGAACACCATGGGCTGTGCTATCAGACTTTGTTAAAAAGACAATTCAATATTAATGGAATAGTGTGGTCAACGCTGTCAAACTTCGTCCGTCATTTCATTGATTAAAAGTTAGAGAAACGTCATCTAACAAGGTATGACGTTGAATTAACGCTCTATCAAAGATGATGAATCGTATTATCCAACATTGGTTACTGATTTGGTAAAGCTTTAGAACTCTTCAGTTCTGTCTAGAGCACTGTGCCTGGGGTACATAAGACCACTGCTCCAGCAATTCAGTCGGCAAAAAAGTATAAAAAGTTTTATACTTCACGTTCTTGAACGAGATTTCTTCGAGACTTTCATCAGTTTGTCTGGATGTAAACGCTGGAGAACGGGTACCACGTTTCTCAAAGCGTAGACCGAAAAAACGTATTCGGGTTTGCAGTGACAACTTGCTCACTCTCATTGTAATCCCAGGTTGAATCCATCTCGTGTCTAGAGCTATCAATTCAATTCCTGAAAAGATAATAGTGTAACGCTGATGGAGATCTACTTTATTGACAATTTCCGCTTACTTCAACGTTCTACAACAGTACCATGGCCAGTATTTGATGCAGATAAGTGATGACATTTTACTCTTCTATTTTCAGATCCCAGCCAAAAACGTACTTGGAGAACTTGGGCAAGGGTACAAGTATAGCATTGAAGTACTCAACGAAGGGCGAATAGGTATCGGTGCACAGGTATATTGACCAGATAACTGTAATTTTAACAGCCAAGTATGCTCCTGGTATTATACTGTATTACAGTATGCTATACACGAGAAGGAACCGCACAAACTGACACCACTCTCTAATCAATGTTACAGCTGTGAATTGTAAGTAGAAATACTGACGTTTCGAGCAAAGACCTTCGTTCGAAACTTGAGTACTTCCTTTCCCAAATTTTTGCAGTGCCCAGACCCGACTGGCTTTTTACACGCCGTTCAACACTGCCTATATCCAGTGTTCTACTTTTCCTGTAGCTGTGAACGATTGAATGTACTTAGACATTAGTATTTGCCGGCTGGTCATATGGGTTGGAGTATAACTTATCTCTCAGGATAGTATTAATATGGCGAGCCGCCATGTTTAGGGGAGAGTTGGCAGGAATTAGTCTTTCAATAGACTCTGTCGCAACCCGACTTCCAGAAAATACGTCTGAAGTGGGGCTGCTGCTAGTTTACTGGTCTTTAAAGAACTGCACACGTTAGAAAACCGAGCTGATGAAGACTTTAGCACGTCGGTAAGAAAGTCCAACGCTCTCTTGTGTCTTTAATATTTCTGTAGATGGTTGGTCTTGCTCAAGGATGTTTCGACCATGCCGTACGTTACGTGAGAGAAAGAAAACAGTTTGGGCAAAAAGTCTGGGATTTCCAGGTAGCGTGTCAAAGTTTTACTATGAATATGATTTGGATTTTTAAAGTCCTACTTCGTACGGTATTGCATTGTAATCTTGTAATCTGAAGTGACGTGAATTCCCGTGACGCATTCGACTGAAGTATCAATCCTTGCTCGTTGTATGGACGTATCGTTAGCTGTGAACAGAAAGGTTTGTTACGTGGGGTGCTGGTGGCACGGTGGTAGTGCACGTGTCTCTTAAATTACCTTGGTCACATGTGAGAAGAGTGTTGTCTAGTTTGTCTCTACCAAGCATCGCAGGTTTTCTCCGAGTACTCTGGTTTCCTCCTGTAGTAACACTGGACCCATGAGGGGTGGCCCTTACTGGACGTCTAGGGAGAACAGCTTATGTAGCTGATAGGGTTATCCAGTATAAATAAAGGCACTTTATGTTGGACTAGGGAACTAAAGAGAGGGCTGGATATGCCCTCGATAACTAAGAGTGGAAAGATCGTGAGTTGGAAGGCTGATTGAAGTTTTGTTGGTAGACGATGAGAGCAGAGTATCGATAATTCACTGCATATTCAGATTCTCTACCTTTCCAATAAACCGTTTTCTTCACTTCTAGTCGATGCAACACCAAATAGCTTACGTTGCGACACAAATCGAAGCTGCTCGAATGTTGACTTACAACGCTGCCCGACGACAGGAAGCTGGACTGCCCGTGGTTAAGGAAGGTGCAATGGCAAAATTTTATACTTCTGAGGTACTTTCCCACCTTAAACACGTTAATTATTTAGTTGATTTCCACAGTTTTTGCTATCTTAATACCTGTTGTTGTTATCTTCTACAACCTCGAAATGATTTGCAAGACCATCCGACCCACAGAACTTGGAACTCTATACAATCATTTCTGACCAACTTAACTAAAAGTTTATCCAGCCCACCACATTTAGGTACCAACTTAGCTACGAACCCATCTAATGACCAAGCCCCAAATTTGGTACAAACTAAAGGCGAGTGATTGTATGCCCAACAGTACTCCTACAAGAATATTTTTTGAGTACTGTTTCTAAAACATGACGAGATACATGACCATCAGGAAGGGCAAGTATATGTCAACGATTTTAGCCAAGAGAATAGCGCAAAAAGTTAATGTAAATCAGGAGTTGTATTACAGATACAGCTCGCGTTGTGTCGCACTTACAGCAACTCATTAAACTTCAAATTCTTTGCTTTTTTTCTTTATGAATTATTCATGACATCGAGAATTATAAACTGTGAACGCTGAGCTGAAATCCAGTCCAACTCAAACCCTTGGTGATATTATCAGCAATCCCGATAACTCTGCATTGTTTCTTCATTTTGCCTGGATGAACCTTAGAACTGCCCAGATAAGTTTCATTATGTAAAGCTGGTTTCCCTCGATTCAAACGCTCTTATAAGGTTCCAATGCATTGCGTACATGGAATCCTTGTGCGTAATGTTCACAAAAACTTGAGTCAACGAGGCAGTTGATTAGTCCGAAACATTACCTAGAAATAATCCTATACCAGTCTGTGGTTCTGTAAACATTGCTTCCGGTTTTCGGTGTTGTCCTCCATGAACTGCTCCCGGACACAAGCAGAGAATGTTTTGGAGCATGCGTCTACAATCAACGCGTCTCCTGCTCCAACAAACCTAATAAAAGCGGTTTTTTCTTTCATTTTGCAGGTTGCTAGTTTAACCACGTCAAAATGTATGGAATGGATGGGCGGTGTTGGGTTCACCAGAGCATATCCTGTCGAGAAATATTATCGAGATGTTAAAATTGGTAAGGTTTTTTGCAACGGAGTTTCAGGTGTTTTCAGAGAGGAATTTAACTGTGCCTTTGTTTTGACGAGGTGTGCAATTAGTGGCAAAATAATGGAGGGTGCTGAGTTTTAGGTCTGAGGAAGAAATGGTTTCAAATTAAAATAGAATTTAGGCTTTTGGAACCGCTCCGAAAATAATTTTAAATTCTTAAAAACCATTTCTTGGGTAGGGGAAACTCGTGATGATACACCACCTAAGATGTGCAGCTTGACATAAAGAAATTGTAAATGAATAGAATATGCTAGAATGAAGGTCCGAAATAGAAAAACCAGTGACCGGTTCCCCTTAATACAACTACAGGGATCGGGAAGGACGTGCGTCGTGCCGCGTATAGCGCATAAAAACATATAATGGCCAATCATAAAACTACTTGCCGCTCCTAGAATGCGCATCTATCACATAGTGGTCTCAATGTATTAGTAAATCACTTTAATTTATCTTAAACTTTGATGTAATATATCAATAACCCGCACAACTTTCTCCAATCTCACGACAAAAATTCCCAAGCTAGTGTCCAGGATCCTTACTCGGTTTCGACTAAAAATAACGACTGGCCCATTACATTACCCAGATGGCTCGTTACTTTTGAAACTATGGAGCCGCTGGTCCACTTGCCATGTCAGCCTTCCCGATCCATGCAACTTCCACAAAACTTTGCAGTTTTTCCCATTTTCATACAAACACTGAATTCCCAAAGCGAATGGAAAGACAATTGCTCCGATTAACACTACAAAGATGATTTCGAAAAGCATTCTGGTGGTTGTATTCAGCAGATGTACAAGGGGAACTGGCCATTGGAAATTTCGGTAACCCGTTGGTTTATATCATAAATTGACCTAAACTGCTACAGTCAACTAGAAAATAACTTTCTGTTCATGTTACCCTGAGGATCATTTGGTTTATGCTTAACGTTTTTTTTTGTAACTCGTCCTTTTGGTCGGTAAAAAAATCGACGCCATTACCTTTGCTCTCCTTTTATTTCCAGGAACTATATATGAAGGAACGTCAAATATACAGCTATCAACCATCGCTAAATGCATGGATTCTGAATACTGAACAGAATAGAGAATAATTTTGTGGTACATGTGTGTCATGTTTGTACATATTTTCAGTCATTGACCGCTGACCAGGCTAAACAAACCTGACGATTATTTAATGCTGATTTGAACCTTCCGTTGTTTTCTGTGTGAGCTTCTCGAAGGAACCAAAAGGTCGCCGATTTGATGCAATTTCGTACAGTAATTACTCTTCGACGGTTGTTTGTATTTGTGGTTCAGGAATCCGACAAAACCTGTTAAAAGCATTACAAACCACGAAAGTTGGTACCCAATACGTACGTTCTTCAAGTATGGCAATCGAAAAGGTCGTAGGCGTTGCAGAATGCAGTTGATTCTCTGGCGTTTTTGCCATAACCAACGGCCAGGTCGATGCTTTAAAACATCTCGACAAATCCCTCAGGCAAGAACCTGAAAACTCGATGACCTTACTGGACCTCAAACTATTAAATCTGATGTAAAAATAAATGTAAAGAAAATACCGTTCTCAAACTCATTAATAATTCACGACAAAAAACAAAAGAAATACATAATTAATCAGTATTTAGAAATCGGAGGAAGATTACTGCTGAATTTTTCCAACTTTCGGCTGGATTTTCGCTTAAAATGCTGGTTCGTTTGAGAAGTAATTTCAAACACTCGTTTAGTGTTCTTCCTCCAATTTCTAGATACCTCGAAACTCGTTTCTCGCTATCTAGAAACCGGAGGAAAAACACCAACTCGTACTTGAAATATTACATGACGTATTGAGCAAGAACGCCAGTCTACCGAGTTTCGTACTTTATCGGCTTCTTGGTAGAGGTACATGTTATGATCGGTTGCTTACTGCTACCAAATTCCGAGTAACAGTTGACAGTTTCAAATTCAGAGGGCCTTTAGTTCAGCAAAATAGCGCATTCGTGCCGCAGAGTAGCAGTGCCAATTAAACAATTTATCAACATGTTTCGAACACATGGAGGTGGCCCAGTGTCTAGCTGCGGAAGTGACACAAGAAGTCCTTTAACGCCTTTCCACACCAAGGATTGTCCTCCTGATCAAAATAAGTCGTCTGACGTTTGACAGAAGAAAAATAGAATAAAACCTTTCAAAAACCTGCAGCCAAGTTATTTCAAGAATGGGCAGAAGTACTGATGGAAACACCTGTAGCGCCATCTCAGTCATTCCTATCGGCCAGCAAGCACTCGACGCAAACGAGAACTACCACAAAATGCAGCAGTTTATTCACTTGGCTTTTTTACAAGATTTAGGAAAAAACCCCAGAAAAATGGAGAAAATTCTTTTCTTTTCCTTCTCCTCCTTGTCAAAAGCCGGTGAACGTTTATCTACATTTTTGGGAAACATCACATCTACAATTCGTGGACAAAGACGGAACATTTACTAGAAATTACGTACAAGCAGGTCTTCCTCTTTACAAACCATTTTGTCCGTGCCATTTCGACCTTTTCATTCTTTTTTTTTTCACGTTAGATTGTTCTCTCACTCAGAGATAAACACATCGAGCAAGTTTGTCCTGAAGATCATCTCGGTCTCCTTGATACTTATGACCTGACACAAAATCACCAGTGTGACGAAAGACAAAGCCTTTATTTCCCAACCTTCTTTTCACTTCCTTTTCATGAATTGAGCGATAAATTCTTTCAATGCTTCTGCCCGAAACCAGCGGGCTACATGGAGTATCCCATCGCTCCTTGGGCTCCTGCGTTTGGAACTCCATTTGGTCCTTGTTGTCCGCTAGCAGACACTCCCTGACCTTGCATGGGCTGACCTGAAAAACGCATTGTTTTTATACAAGTTCTGGACCTGGCTGACAGGTTATGGGTGGATATCAGTGAGACCTACCCCAGGGAATACAATACAAAGTATTTCTATGAATCTAAAGCAAAACTTGCTTTCTAAAACCTCGAGAAAACCCCAACAGAGAATCGGGTGTGACACTTCAAATCCAACTTTATGGGTACCGGTTTTCTCGCTACGCTTTAAGCCGAATCCAAAATATCCCCTTCCGGGTACTCGCCTCATGACTCCTCAGTAACTAACCACAGTGTATTACCTGTGCCAGGATAGTTGTGAGCAAATGGAACCATTGGGGTACTGAAAAAAAAAGATCACAAAAACGGAGTAAAAAATAAAAGTCGACGAAGACATTTGAAATATGATTAAGTGAAGAATTCCATATTTTAGGGTGAAATAAAAATACAGGTTACAGATATTCCGGTGCAAAAGACATTCGAAGAGGAGAAAAAAATCAAACTTCCAGCACGTATGAAAGCGCATGCAGTTTTGACATACAAGACTTACCCGTATGCGGTGGGGTAGTAGTACCCTGCCTGGGGGTGCATTTGCATATACTGGGCCATTTGTGGCTGTTGATGTTGCTGTTGTTGCTGCGTTTGTTGCTGAGCACTAGGGTAGTAACCATGGCCGTAGTAGTATGGCTGTTGTTGTTGCTGCTGTTGTTGATAGTATTGCTGCATGGACATTGCTTGGTTGTCCTGTTCCTTGCCCCATGAACACTGCAACAGAATCACAACGTTTTCCTGTTAATCTAGTAGTTGTGTTGCTGAACGATTAGTTAAGTTGTACTCTGTTTTGGCTGACGAGAGGCCTGATACAGATTGTGCGTTTTAGGGATTGTAGTTTACATTATATCACCATTGGCTCGGTTTCTTTGGTTCTCACCAAGTTGATAAATAACTTATCAACCTCATAAACTTATGCATGAGGTCAATATCTACTAATCAACCTCACAAAATTATTCACGAGGTTGATATCTAGTTGTCAACCTGTAAATCTAATAGATCGCTCAACCTGACATTTTCTTCCAAATATTATAAACAACTTAAAACGTAAAAACATATGATCCATCAATACAAGCAATCAAACCGGCAACCTTTATTCCGCTAGTAAGCCCTATCTCCATCAATATTTCTTTTGGAAACTTACAATATTCTCCACAATATCCAAACGCGGAAAATGAAAATATCTGGAACGAAAGTCGACTGAGATTAGCCAAACTTTGCTTAATTGGTTTTAAAAAACCTCAACAATGCTGATATAAAAACCATGAAATAAAAATGGAGTGCTGCGTAGGCAGTGTGGAAATCGAAGTGAAATAATCAGAAAGGTTTGAGTACTGCCGAAATGTGAGAGTAGTTATCTAACGTTTCGAGCGAAAGCCCTTCGTCAGAGAGAAAAAACATGATATAAGTCGGTTATATACCGTAGACCTCGGTGTTCAAGAAATATATCACCCTTTGGGCTTCAACCTGAGGATTTTGTAATTCCAGGATTAGCGAAAATTTTATGGACAACTTTCCGATCACGCTGCTAGGAAAGGTAGGATTTTCCTTTCACAGATTTCAGGTGTATACAGAAAAGTTTTGAGCAATGAAATTTGAACCAGATTTTTCAAACGAAACCAAAGCAACAGATTGACCGGTAATCCTGGATTATCGTTAATCGTGTTTTGAACAGCCGGTCCCAGGTCGTAGTACAATTACACGAAGTGAATGACGATGAAGTTTGCTTCATAGTTTTCTACAAATGTGTGAAAAAGCGAGACGCGTCCAAGGGGCTATCGATGATAAACGGAAAAAATTTACGTACTTTCAAAACATTTCCTTGAAGGTTCTCTCCGTGCATTGCGCAAATGGCTTCCGCTGCCCGATAATGATCGTCAAACCTACGAAAAGAGAAGGTAATTTTTACCCAGTGAAGAAAATTACGGAGATATTTCCTTTTCTTAAGCAAAGTTCAACTAGCCAAATATTGGGAAGAGTCGGGTTGGAGATCCATTTCATGTCATCAATTTACATGTTCTTGAGATATTGAAACTCGAATAAAATAAATAAATAAATAAATAAACAAACAAAGAAATTAATACACAAACAAACAAATAAACAGACTAAAGTTGTGTGCTAGATGTTCAAGTAACAGTCACTTACATCCTTTCTCTCTACCTTTTTTTTCTGGGGAGGTTAATCATTTTGGTCCTGTGAATATTTATGTAGGCAAGTACATGTACATTTTGAAAGTCACAGACCGGACGAGTACCATAACAATTTAGTATCCAGCTTTTTAAGAGAATATTACAAACGAAAAGCGTTCAGCAAAGTGGTAGTAACTTTAAGTAAGTGGAAATAAGCGGTGGTAACTTACGTTATAAAAGCGTATCCTTTGTCTGCCAATAACCTGATATTTGTTATGGTCCCATACTGCTTGAATATATCAGTTAGTTTGTCAGCTACAACGTAGAAGTAAAGGAAATATGTCAGTATTGACATAGTAAGTTATTTCAATATTCTTACAGGTTTTTTGAGTTTTGCATGATCTTGTATTAACGTCCTTCAGTGCAAACTTACACACTATCACAAGACGCACAAGACTTTTACAGAAAGACAAATGTATTTCGCTCATTGGATTGTTTCAACACTTTCCACTCAATGCCAACCTTTTTTAACAAGATTCTTTTAATTTTGTGAAATTCAGATCTGTATGAAGTTAAATATCATTGATTCTTCCTTACCACCAATGTAGTCTGGTAGGTTTCCCACGTACACTGTGGTGTTATACACGCTAGCTCTCGAGGCCACTTCGTTGAAATCGGGCTTTTTCACTGAAAGAGATTAACGAAACGTATTGGAGGTCAAACGACTTGTTTCATGAAATTCACGGCGTAAGTTATTCATGTAGCAATTCACAGTACATCACCAAAAGTAAGGAAAACGACTGAAGTTAGGAAGAAAACCATGTGCAGCTAACCACCAACACAAGGTTCTGATCCATGATTTTGCCTCTTTTTGTTTCTTTTTCTCAGTAAAAAGGATTACTGGTTAACGTGGATCTCCGATGATGAAAACCGATAATAGCAACTGGAAATTGTGTAAATCTTATGCGTAATGTCAAGAAATATAAAAGAAAACAGATTCCGAAAATAACATCTCGTGAAGTCAAAATTCGAGTTAGCGCAAAAAGACAAAAGCGAGACTGCAATATTTCGACTTTAATGCAAAGTCACCATCAAATTCTGTCATATTTAACTACGCCTGACAGAATCTGATGACTTTGCAATGAAGTCCAAATATTACCGTCTCACTTTTGCCTTGCTCTAACTCGAACTTTGAGTTCACAAGACGTTATTTCTGGGAATCTGTTTTGTTTTAAATGTGTAATGCACCTATACACTTACTCAGATACTGGTTTCATCATCTTATCTTCTTAGACGCACATAATCTTCCACAAATAAGGCCGACATCGTTACAGTTCAATGGGCTTATGGCGGTGTACTAAGATGTCATACCTTCAGACAGTGCCTTTGACGGCAATGCCAACTGGCAGTAAAATAATGGAAGAACTTTCCTACCAACATTGCGGTTAGTTTGGCAATATTCTTACAAGAGTGGATTTTCTTCTTTTTTTGAAAAATAAACGAATTAAAATTAATCAAATACAAAATGTTGCCATGCCTGACAATTTCCCACATACCGCTACCTTGTGGAGGCTGTGGCTTCCTCGACGCCCAATTCGTTCTGATTTGTTTTCCGTTCAGAGTTTTCCCTGAAAAGCATGGATACGAAACATGAACTACGCCAGCAAATAGAGTTATGTCGATATACCAACATTTACAACATCAGTTTCATCACTACAGTTGAACTGTTGTTATTCTCGCACATATAGCACGTAAACCGGTAAACGAAACAATTAACTACGCCTGTAAACAGTGTTATGTCGATATATCAACACTAGGAACATCAGTTTCACCACTACAGTTGAACTGTCGTTATTCTTGTCGTCTCTGTTGCCGGCATCGTCTCAGGTTGCTATTACTGTTTTTGTTGTTTGTTCTTGTTTGCTGTTGTTACTATTGTTGTTGCTGTTGTTGTTGGTGTTGCTGTTGTTGTTGTTCCTGTTGTTGTCGCTGTTGTTGTTGTTCCTGTTGTTGTTGTTGTTTTTGTCGTTCCTGTTGCTGTTGTTGTTGTTGTTGTTGTTGTTGCTGTTGCTGTTGTTGTTGTTGTTGCTGTTGTTGTTGCTGTTGTTGTTGTTGCCATAGCTGTTCCTGTTGTCATCGTTGTTGTTTTTGTTGTTGTTGTTGTTGTTGTTGCTGTAATTGTCAATATATGTTATAACAATAATTACGTTTGAAACGTACCATTCATATCTTTAATTGCGTTTTCGGCACTCTGCAAAATAATCATAACAATAACGATAACGACATTGAAAATAAAGTAGTCCGGGACAAACTGATCGTCTGTTGTCCGTTTCTGCTTGGTAACAAATAGCCTCAGGGACTATCCCTCATTGTTCAAGTTACATTGGCTTAACAAGTTTTGACCCAAGCTGTCGACCGTCACAGAATCCTAACCTCTGGAAAGTGAAAATCCCTTTATCACCCTAGCGTAGAACATTTATAAAGTCTTTCACGGTAGATTGAAGAAACTTTGGACCAGCATTGGACTTTTTTAAGTTACGACAAACCTTTTAAAGCTACGGTAGCGTTGCAGGCAGCCATAAATTTGTTGACCTGCACCATACAGCTGAAGGCCTATTAACACGATACAATTGTCGTAAACGATTGGCCGTTCTGATGTATGTGATTAACTCACTGGAGTCTTCAGGACGTATTGCTATACATTAGTGAGCAAATCGGAAGCGGGGAATAGTCCACTACGACAACATTACATAAACCTGGACGAACAATCATGACACAATTGCATCGTGTTAATGGGTCCTTACAAAGATTTAGTTTATGGTGTTTACAGTCAGGGAAAGCATATTGTATTATATATTTTATTATACTACGATACGCGCACCACTAAACCAGTGGTTCTCAACTAAATTTTCTCGCGGCCCGAAAGTGCTAAATTAGCTCCACTCGGCGACCCTATGTCCCAAAAACTGAGGGTCTAAAAAAGGCAATGTCGGCACCAAACATTCGTGTACGAGGAAAACCAGAGGCTCGACAAAAATAGATGGGAGGATATCGAGGCAAAAAATGTCTCTAAATAGCAGAAATGTAAAAATGGAGAAAAGGGAATTCCTCTTGCTGCAAAAGGACTTCAGTCACTTGGATACGACACTTGACAAGAAAAGTACTCGGGTTATGTAAAAACTGATTTGCCGGTGAAGTAGCCGTCTGTATTTAACCTTCTTTCGGTTTTGTGGTCCAATGTTAGCATACGGAATTGTACGACTGTAATGTTGTAAGACTTTGATGCCGTTTATGTTCCCGAATGTGTTGACCCTAGGTTACGTGGAATCAAGATCCCTTTGTCGTAGTTCCTGATCTGATCTCACTGCTTAAACTAGAACTCATGGAGAAGCCGGTGCTTAATTCCCATCCACGACGCTCTCCTGTGACTAGAAACTGCTTGTGACCTCATGAAATCATTAAGGGGCAGGGCTCATTCCCTTGACGTGTAAAATCGTCCGACGTTAACCAGCGTAAATTTATAGCGTGCCCTTATCCCTTAATGGTTAAATGTGCGACCCCTGTCACCCCAGGTGGATCCTTGTGATCCTATCAGGGACAGCTTGCAACACCATTTGGGGTCGTTGGCCCCACTTTGAGAGCCCATGCACTAAAACTCAGGCGAACTGACAAACCATACTTACAATTTTATTGACAAACGAGACAAATCCATAACCCCTTGAGGTACCTGTCGCCGCATCACAGACAACCCTAGCATCTCTGTATTGAACACAAAAAAGAAACAAATGGAATTGTAAGTGAAGTGGTAAAAGGGAAATAGATTGTCCCAAAATTCTAATAACAAATGTGAAGGACCCATTTACATCACAAGCCGTTGCACGTTGTCGCACAGGTAAACAACCTGTAATAATAATAATAATTGTTCTCACTCAAACCCTGACTCTCTCAAATACAAAGACAAAATTTCCGACGGAAGTTTTTGGCCCCACACTCGGAAGAGACCAAAAGTAGCACTACATAAAATTCATGAAGTTTCTTTGATTTTTTCCTGTAACCATCGCTTAAGCATGCCAGGCGTTTCGATCTTGTGCCACAATGACATACCGTATTTTTCGAAACAAACGCCCTTGGCGTTTAAATTTTCGAACTTTTAGAGGGGCGTTTATTCCAGTAGAAGTGTTTGATCGGGGGACGCGTTTATTCCCCATAAAACAGGAAAGTTTTAACAAAGAAAATTCGACCATCACTTTCATTAACAAGACATAGCACATCGCCGCGTACTCTATAATGTATGATACTTAACATAAGCCTTATTTAGAAAAACGCGATTTCAAGTACCCAGTTAGAGCCGAGTTTAATAAAACAAAAATGACTACAAAATGTTAGCGTTTCTGTTCATGCAGAAGTGCCTTTTCCTTCCCGGTACGGAATCCCTAGAAAGGTCCCTATTAGTACAATACAAACCCTTAAATGCATAAACCTAGTGCTTTATCGAGTTTGCAATAAATGTGAAATACACATCATACTATTAACAGGAGCATCCAGGAGCCTTTCCCTTCATGTTTACCAACTTCGCGCTTCACAAATTAGAACGCTTTTTTGATCCCTTTATTAAACTGGAGATACATCTATATCTGCGACAAACTCTTTGTAAACAAATGACGCCTAACAATCCATTCAGTTGGCAAACACGAAGTCATCATGGACCACACAGACAGAACAAAGAAAAGCTTCATCAGGCAAAATGTGGAAGGAAGTGTTGAAACAGAGCTATAACTTCGGTCTGGATACTTTTGCCAACATTTTCGTCAACTAAGGACGCTAGAGTACTTTTTGTTCCAGAATAACAAAGGCTATCGCATGAACCTCAGAAAAGAAAGACTCTTTTTAACTTTGAAAAAACTTTTTTCATAGAGAATATCAATGTTGAGTTAAAAATCCCAAACTTTTTTATTGCTACACTTGTAAAGTTATCTATGAGAAAACGTTGATGGTTAAACATGACTTTCAACTGCTTAAAACATGATGAACGTACTATCTCATACAAAGGCTCCTGTTAATAGCTAGTACAAAGTTTAAAATATCAAAACTGGAGAAGAGGAAAAAAAACCCAACGTAGAAAGCATACGTTGCAGTTGCCTGGTTGCACTGGATGGAAGTAAGATGCAAATCTGTGTTCAATAAGGAGGGCATAGTGTTACTAACACTGTCATACAACTAGTCCAATGTATGACAAAACACAGTAGTGAAATATCAGCAAGTTATCAAGATTATTCATCTTTAGGAAGTCCACTTATGGTAGACAAAAACTGCACATTGATAAAGGTAGTCATTTCTTTTGTCTTTTCCATCTATATATCTATATATGATAACCATTTCAGCTACCTATGCTATTCTTCCAAGAGGTCAAAAAAAGGTCACCCCTCATGGGTCTAGTGTTACTATAAGAGGTAACTGGAATATCTGGAGAAAACTGCAATGCTTGGATGAATCAAACTGGACAACACCCTTCTCACATATGACCAAGGTAACTTTAATCAGACAACTGCACAGAACCACAATTGAACCCAAGTCACAAAGGTGAGCAAAACATGCACGTCTGCTATACCACCAACACCTGAGCAGTGTACCACCAACACCTGAGCAGTGTACCACCAACACCTGAGCAGTGTACCACCAACACCTGAGCAGTGTACCACCAACACCTGAGCAGTGTACCACCAACACCTGAGCAGTGTACCACCAACACCTGAGCAGTGTACCACCAACACCTGAGTAGTGTACCACCAACACCTGAGCAGTGTACCACCAACACCTGAGCAGTGTACCACCAACACCTGAGCAGTGTACCACCAACACTTGAGCAGTGTACCACCAACACCTGAGCAGTGTACCACCAACACCTGAGCAGTGTACCACCAACACCTGAGCAGTGTACCACCAACACCTGAGCAGTGTACCACCAACACCTGAGCAGTGTACCACCAACACCTGAGCAGTGTACCACCAACACCTGAGCAGTGTACCACCAACACCTGAGCAGTGTACCACCAACACCTGAGCAGTGTACCACCAACACCTGAGCAGTGTACCACCAACACCTGACCTTTGTACCACCACCACCTGACCTTTGTACCACCAACATCTGACCACTGTTCACATATTCTTTGTGTGCTTAGCTTCAAGTCATCAGCAACCCACACTGTCCCTGAGAGATTTGATCTCCAGTAATTGAATACTTAATTCATGTTGTTTGCACAATGTATTTGGCCACTTTACTTTCCATGCATCATATTGAACACATATTAAGTAGAGTTAATTCAAACAATTTACAAGATTGAATTTCTCGGTCCAAGGTAACACTCAATGCAAATCTTCTCATCTGATTCAGAACTGCACAAAACTCTGACAATTGTGAAGGACTTTGAACTCTAGAGTTAGTACATTTTAGTCCTTTCCTGCCTAAAAAAAAAACCCTTTGCCAAAAACCTGATAATTGGGCTAAAAATCTACCCAGCTATTTCAGAATAAGCATCTGGCACTGGAAAATTGGCTGTTTTAGAGTCCTGGTATAAAATTAAATAGCAATTTTGATCCTTATCAGGTATATGGAAATATTTTGTAATGCACAGTAAAAACTGTTTGTGCTTTGGGAATTTTAATATATCCTTGCCAAGTTAAAAAATAGTTCAGAAATTTTAAATTTAAACTATGAAAAAAGATATGACAAGTTTTCAAGTATGGGAAAAATATCACTTACCACATACCTTATCTACAAAACCTAAAATCAACATAGGTATTCTGATAATGTTCAACTTTGACATTTGATTAATGAAAAAAAGAAACTGTTGTAGAATCAAGAAAAGCTATGTCTACATATTTGAATATAATGAATTTAGAATTTACAAAATATCTCCCAGAAGTAAGGAGTTATAGAATGCTTCCATTCTTATGAAAGTGAACTTTATTGTTATTTTGTTGGTAAAAAAAAGGATTAAAAATGAAGGAAGGAAAAATAACCCAGGCCAAACCTTAGTCTGAATCTAAAGAATCCCACTTTTGATTCATGGCACTCCTGGTAAGAAAAAGACACCTGGATTTTAAGGAGTTATCCACATAAAGCAAGGATAATAGTAGATTTATTTGAACTGATAAAACCAATCAGTTTAAATAAATGTAATGTAATACCAGGGTTGAGCTTAAGTTGCTCGATGATCTTTAACTTTCAAGTAGGCAGCCAAGAAAGTTACAGATCTTGAAAACATTAACTTGTCATCCAAGAAACCATGAATGTCTTTGATTTCATTCACTCATATTGTACAATCTAGATTTCATTACAAAGACATGCAGAAAAGTTGTTTGCAGAGCAGCAAAAATTGTTTCTCAAAAGTTCTTTAATGTCAATGCAGCATGAACATACTCTAAGGACTTAAAATATTTTTAGTAAAACTTGAGTCTCTATTGAACATAAGCTGTAGGCCCTTATAAAAGTGCAACTTCATATCAACACATCTTGTTTAGGATGGTACTGTACTATACACACTATGTCAAAGTATGTTCAGTTTGAATTAGACAACCACCAGTATCTCCAAAATTACCCAGTGAGAGCAATAATTTTTGCCACAATGTACAGTTTACTTCTACAATGAACATTCTAAACAAAAAAGATGTGATTCAAGTGCTTTACATGTAAGGAGCAGATACTTACGATATCGTGCCAAATTTTTCAAAAGAACTCTTGAGTAAGTCTGTAGTCATCTCATCAGGCAGATCGCCAACAAAGATGTGAAAGTGACCTGGAATTGTTAGTGGAAACAGGCAAATCATGATGTCAGATGATCACTGATTTAAAGTAAAAGCGAGTAGTATAATATCACATCTGGAAGAAATACAACAGATGATCACTTGAAAACAACTGGATTCATAATACAGCAGATTGATATCTTTGAATCCAATCCAGTTACAAAGCACCCAGATAGTTTATCTGGCAAGTAAGTTTTTGAAAAAAAAAAAAAAAACCCAGTGATGTCCATGTTTTGAAACACTGAAATTAAATTTTGTGCGCAAACAAGGGTGTTCTTGAGTTATGGTGCAATTCAGGGGATGAAATCTAAGTTGGTTTGGTCAAAGCATGGTTAGCACCAATGGCATTGTGAAAGGGTATGGGGTTCCAATATCCCCACTGCTTGCAGGAATGTCAAAAAACAACACTAAAATGCCACAGAACTAAGGTAAAGGTGATATTCATCACTAAATCACCCACACTGTTGATACTTGACACAAACCTCCAAAAAACATTTTAGCCTAACACTGGACAGGTTACCTAGGCTTCATACTGCATACCCCTGATGTTAAGAAAAAATCACTTAGACTTGGTCTTGATATACCCTTACTATTAGCACTCTACAATTGGTTGCCACAAATATTAGTAACATGACTATCAACTTTTCATAAATGGTGAGAAGCCAGTCTCATTTATGTCCACAAAAGAAATCCTGAGATAAACTTAGTATCCTTCATTATAATTCCAACAAAACTAGCCTTCAGTGCAGGTTATATTTCAACTAGCATTCACCTTTTCCAGTTTGCATAATAACCTTAAATTGTTGTAATATTCATAAAATTGCAGGTCAATAACAAGTACAATGTGAGTTTGTTTAACAACCTAACAACTGAAGCCCTGTACTTTAAATAATAACTTGAACAAGAAATCTGTTATATTTGCAGGTATCAAGCACCAAACTTGAACAAAGTCTGCTAGAACATTTCCAACCAGGAGGTTTATTCACAAAAGAAATATCAACCTCCTAATTAACTCCACTCCTAACATATGTGTTCAAAATTTTATTCTGGTTGATATAAGATATATTTATTTAGCAGGAGGTACAAATGAGGAAGACAGTAAAGGTGGTAAGATTCCAGTATTTTAAGATGAAACTCACAATTCCTTAGCGTATTTGGTGATAAGCAAATTGCTTCAATACATGTATTGATTTCATCCGTATTAACACCTTCCTTGCAGCGTATACCTGCTTTGTCACTTGAATTGTCTAGTTTCAATAAAAAAGTTGTCTGAACTAGAACAGGCTGCTTGTGAGAAGAGTTACCTCAAAACTCATCTCAAAGATACAATTCAACCCCACAGCCCAACTGACAGGTACATGAACTAAAAGGATGACAAATTAACTTACTGCTTGTGTCTTTCCTCATGCCTGTGTTGCTTGTAGCCCAGTTAACTTTGATATCCTTTAAATTAAATTGAGAACAAGCACATTGACAAAAGTGATTACACTATCAGTAACTGATGGGGAAGTGAAACTGAAACCCATTAATGTTTTGCTAATGGCCCCTGGTACCACACCACAACATTAGCAGGTGGGAAACACTACTTCATGCACTTCATTAAAATCACAATAAATATCATGAAAACCATACAACAAAACTTATCAAGGCACTTTAATTTATCATAAAATCAACAAAGATTTATCAGTAAAGGAAGAGCATATACAGAAGAACGAACTGAACCTTCTGGGGAGGGGGTTACTGCAATTAAATACATGTTGCAGAGTATAAAAGAACTCAATGAGAACTTTTACATGGATATAGATTTTAGAGCACAGCATGGTGCATCAACAGACAAAATGACATACTTTCATAAGAATCATCCAGCAACTGAAGTGTATGTTCCCCTGTCTTTTCTACAAACCAAGTTGATCACTCCGAGTCATGTTTGTTTCAAAATCAATTGAAGGTTTAATGTGAATTCAGGCTACCCTTTGTCCTTAGTGGAAGACAAATTTTGCATGAAATTCAGCTTGTGATATGCTCATTTTGATTTGTGATATACCTAATAAAACTGGCAGGTGTAATAGCCACTGCCCTTAATCTGGATCATACTGAGCTTAATTAATGAATTCTCTGACATTTGAAAAGCCAAAAAAAGAAGAAAAACAGAAATTTCTTTACAATCATTTCACTGCAATAATTTGTTACCAAAAAATCAGTACTGAAATGGTGTTATAAAACCATACGTTATCTGCAGATATTTTGTGCTTCACTTCTACAGATTTCATTAGTGGGCGAAGAAAGCATGCAAAGAATAGTGCTCCTGTGACCCTATTTCTTATTTAGATATAGAGTCACATTGTGTAAAAGCAAATCAAGTGACCACCATGAAATACTACAAACTCCATCAACATAAAGATCTGTCCTACTGAAAACATTATCAAAGTTCTTTCTTGTTTTGCAAATACTGTACTTCTATTTCAGCTGTTTTACCTCCATTTTTGTATTTCTTCCTACATTGCTATAAGAGGAATTTTAAGCCCAGACCTAGCAAAAAGTAGCTATACAAATAAAAGATTTTACTCAACTTTGGTTCATGCTAACCTGATCAAAAACACGCCGCCCATTCATTGTTTCCAAAGCATTTCTGGCTGATTCATGGTCTTGAAACTCCACAAAACAATATGGGTCACTTCCTGTGTGCTATAAGATAAATAAACAACTTTTGCAGCAGCTTTTTGAGAAATAGTGGTAAGATATTTTTGCCATTAAAAAAACTTGTTTTTGGTCATGTGTCCATAAAAATAATGGTAATCTTATCAGCCCAACACTTAATATTAATATGCAGTATTAACTTTAATATTGTCCAAAAGGGTAATACTGTATTTCACAGCATTTAAGTCGATTTTCTAGGACCCAAAATTGATCTATGAAAGTCCACTTCAACTTATACAAAGGGTCACAAAATTGAGTGAAATCATAGACTGGATATACTAGCACCAGTCCTCCGTATGCATCAAGAAATGGACCAATCAGCTCATTGCTGGTGAATGGGCACATCAACATGGTCGACGTATTTTATTATAAACCTCATTCTTACAGTGCAAAGACTTCGACATGCCTCCAAAATGATGAAGATATGAAGCACAATTCACATCTTAAAATATATGTTTGTATCTTCAACAAAGTTGAAGGTTGCTGACTTGGCTGAAAAGTCAAACAACTCTGCTGCTGGTGGCAAGTTTGGTGTTAGGGAGAAGCTTGTTCAAGACTGGCAGAAACAATCCAACAAAATAAAAGATCTACCAAACACAAAATGTGCCGATCGTTTGAGTAATTTTCTATATTAAGATAAACTCTAAAAGATTTAAAAAATATGCTGTAAAAGATTTGCCATGTTATTAAAATTTCTTCAAACACCATTCTGTGTCTGGTAACCATTTAATTTGAGGGACTCGACTTATACTCAGGGTATCATAAAAATCATGATTTTTTGGTCAAAAAATAAGGGGTCAACTTATATGCTGCGAAATTAGGTATACCATACCAATTATTTTACCAACTGAAATTCTTGGAAGGCTGTTCAAAAGTGATACTAACATTCAAAGGGTATAAAGCAGAGGTGCACAACTTTTCTAGTTCTGTGGGCCAAATTTCTTGCTTAATTAAAATAGTTGACAGGCCAGCAGACCTTACTTTCACCACTCATTTCCCACCATATGATCGATTGTTCTATTGCAAACATGTTATTTATGAGTTTATATTTTAATACCCTTAATGAAGCCTCTAGCTCTGAATTAAGCTAAGGTGCAAATGTCATTCTTGGAAAACATCAATTGTGATCTTTATTACAATTACCAATAGAAGTTTCAAATTTCGTTTTTTTTTTTTTTAACATACTGGTCTCCTTGCTAGTGCCTCATAAATGTCTTTCACTCGCTGCATGTAGCCTGTAGGCCATAGGTTGCATAGCCCAGGTGTAAACAGACTACAGTGATAAATTTTGAAGCATAAAACCAAACATCTCTTGTATGAATATTACCAGTAGCTGCCACAAAGTAGAGTTTTTCTTTACCAAATCCAGTGGCTTCCAACCTTTTCAGTGCTATGGACCACTCAGATATATTAAAATTTTTATACAGACCATTAAAGTCTAGAACACTTGTTTTCTTGCTCTTAACAACTAAATTTGCTATGAAAACTGATATCTCCTAGAAAATGTTCTATGATTATCCAGAAGTGAAATAAGAAACCCTTTCCAGACAGCTTTTCCCAACTGTTCACTGTCAGGTGAGTGGGAACCACCAACCTAACATGTCACGTGAAGTAGCATTCATATCCCAGTTCACTATCTCACTTTCATGGCTGTTCACCCCTTTTGTCTAAAGTTTGGGCCTTCACAATTATACACAGGCTGGAAGCATGTAGTTTCTATCCAGTAATAAGAAATTAACAGGTTAAAAAATTATAACCTAATACTTAGAATTTTCTTCCAATTCACCTACTAGCATCACAATCAAATACACTATAATAATGTAAGTTAACCGCACTTATACATGGATTTTTAACAGAATCATTCATTAATCCTAGTTAAATGGATATAACATTGGAAGAAACTAACTGATATAAACATAAAAACTACTTAAATTTACCATTTTTCAGTTATCTAGCCAAAAGATTATGTTTTTGAGGGCCATTTGTTTAAAATTCATTGTACTTTTAATCATATCATCTTGATCTCAGGTCTAGAAACAACACTCATTAAGTTAATGTGACCGGCAAGCTATTTACAATCTCAGCCCACTTAAGCACCTCTTGCAATTGACGAAATGCAGTCATCCATGCATTGCAGGAAAGTCAATACTAGAAGAACTAATCCAACCATTTCTTGTTCAGACATGGGCCTTCTTGTTACTTCATGAAAATAGCATAGTTTCATGCCAAAGGAAAGAAAAGGTGGCTTCATTTACTGGTGAATATTTTCACATGACAAACAACTGGCAAGATTTTTACACTTCACATCTTTGTTCTTATTGCTTCTTTTTCATGGGGAGATCCAGAATTTCAAAACCAACGTAACTAAATTGGGTGGTTCTCCACAAAAATAAGTTACACATGTATTTCTTTCACTTAAGTGGGTCTCTTACTTTAGATTACTTGTTCCAGGTAATACAAACCCCAGCTTTGGGGATGAATGTAAGGTCTGTAAAACTTCTTGGAACATTTTCTCAGCAACAATGGTATCTTCAAACAGTTCTCTCATAATATTGGCATGCATGGTTGCCGATTGCAGTCTATATGTAAAGTGATCCCCTTTGTGCCCAGGTCAACAGAACCAACTATGTCGCTCACAGGATTAACAGGAAATATACTCCACATAGTGCGACACCGGTAAAGCTGGGTTTTTCTAGAACAGCAGCCGAAATTAACATGGAAGAATATTGTGTCAGTTTCCACGTTTAAAACTTTGTTTCCCAACGGGATATATGAGCCTTATCAGTAATTCTACCCAAAGCCAAACGATTTTATCGACAGGGAAACCCCTGTTCATCAAAAGGTTAAAATGTTCTTCTTAGCAATACGACAAGAAGCGAGACGACTCATCGATAAAAAACTGATCAGATTGGAACCAGTCTATTGGTAAAATTCGGAATTCCACCACAGGTACTGTCTATTAAGACAAAGACAAAAGTTTTTTACAGCTTTTCTTGCCCCCAAGCCAAAAATGGAAAAACGCGAATGGCATAGCAACTCATTTAAACCGAAAGAACAATGGAACACGAAAACATGTTGAATGCACAGCTTCAAACACTTTCTTTGACCCTCCACACGTCGAAGTATCAATAAGAAAATACCTTCACGTCCAAGAAGAACTTCTCGACAGCAAGCACAAAGAAAAGCGATGAATGCCCTTGACATAGGACTTTGATTAAGTTCCTCGCAAGGCGCGGACTTATTTAACCAACTCCGCCGTATCGGGAAGGCGAGGCTCCGAAAACAACTCGAGATTAGACGCCGACAACTCGTCAAACAAACGCAAAGAATTTGTTTTCAAAAGAAAATATTCCCAGTGGTGCGTGTTAAAGTTTGACACTCGATCGTGAAACCGTAGAGTGAAGTCACGCCTGCTGAGAACCTGAACTGAATGCCATGTCATTACGGTGAACCTTCCCGGCCAATTATCATGTCAGTTGGTTGCAACAGGTAAAACAGTTACTTACGTCTGTAATCATTTTACATCTTTCCACAGGTGCTATTTTACCGAAGACTTGCTTCAAGAACTCCTCGGTACATCGTTTGTCGAGATTCCCGACGTACCTGGTTAACGAGAACGACAAGAACGACTTGGCTTTAACATGTGCCGAACTGGGAAGGACAACTTCACGAAAACAAGAAAACGTGAAAAGACTTACAGAACTTTCGATGCGCCTTGATATGCCTAAAATTTAGATGGAACACAAAATAAGCACAAATGTTGAGGAAAATGGCAGTAATATTCGATCGAAAACTTACCTGCATCTCCACGTAAAATCTACTCTTGTTCAGAAAAGGTCGACACGCTAAAACTTGACTGCGCACGCATATAGTTTTACAGTAATCCGCTGCCACAATGTTACCGTCCTAATAATTGATTGTGCAGAAATTGCTGACAGGAGAAACAACACTTCATTCTGCAGTCAAGAGACATGTTCATAATTACATATAAATTGGCCATTAGGTTCACAATCATGGGTCTAATATGTAACTGATCCTAATCCTGACGCTAATCCTGACCCTGTGGCAAACTTAAAGTCTCGGTGGTTCAGGGGTTTAACCCCCACACACACCCCTTTTAGCCACCAAACATTGTGGGCAGTGGTGAAAAAGGAACTACCGGGGGGTTCATAGGAGATTTTCGTTTGGGGTTCCCGTCACTCCCCTTAGTATAGACATATTTCAAGAATTTAATTCTCAATTGTCTTGACAGATTCATCGGGACCCCCCTTAGAGGTCGGTGACCTTTAGGAGCAGTTCTAACCCTGACCATAGTCCGTTACGCCACTGAATGTGGGGTATTCCTTGCCGTGGTCTCTGTTTACAAAGTAAACCTTATTTTCATCTTTTTCTCTAATTGTGCACCGAATTAATTTAGCTGATAGAGGAACCCCCCCTTATAAGCCTAGAATAACCAATGGTTTGGCTAACACCCCCCTTCTCAGACCTGGAACCACACGTGGCTACACCTGGCAGCGCCCCCTTCCGCAAAATCATAGTCCTATTGTCATATTGACGAAGAGTCCACGATCGTGAGTAAACGTCCGAGGTCATGTTACTGCATGCAGTTTTTCATGCGAATTTTGAAGCGAAAAAAATTGCTGCATTTGAAAATTTTGCAAATAAAAAAATTGCAACATTCAATTTAAATTCAAAAACCCAATTTTCCAATCCAATTAAATGGATTTGAGCATCACAAATCATTCAAAAAACAGAAAAAAAATTAAAATATCAACGAAAATAACAAGTACAATTTTAAAATTTTACATGACAAGAATTATTTTATAGTTCTTTTAAGTCCTATTACACCATAATGGTGAAATATCCTCAGCACAGAATGCTTGGCAATACAGTTAACACTGTATGGCGGCCAATTATCAACCGATTTAGACTTTACGAACTTATAAAGACAATAGTCTCACACAGGCTCCCAGGCAGAAGTTTTATGTGGCGGTTTACTGTCAAATATTACCCTTATCGTAAGGTTTTCACGGCTTTCTGGAGCAGTCGGTTTGACGTTTGTGACATAACACAAACGTCTGAGCTTTCTTTGTTGCGCCACTCGTTCCATGGACGTCAAATTCAGAGGCTTGGGAAAGACTACGAATGAAACAATATCCCACGACATAAAAAGAATATGAAATCCTCAACTCAATATTTCTTATCATTACGTCTCAATGTCACAAAATAGAAACGGGCACTTAACCTTTGAATTCTAGGATAAGTTCGATACGATACAAAGGAAACTGTTTTTCCAGGAATTGTCAGCAGGGTTTGGGTTTCAACTCTGGTATTGAGAACTAAAGGAAGAAAGCAAACAAGTCTTCACTGTATGTTTTTACAGGAGAGAGTATGTAGGGGTTCCAGCTGACGTAGGAATGATAAGCGAAAAATATGAGTTGAAAACATTGGAAGACTAAGGATAAAAGTGAATAAGGGATTAAGCGAAAGAAGACGGACAATATTGGGCGCCAAAGTGGTGGGGATGAAATTGATATCTAGGGTAAGTGGGGGAGTAAGAGACAAAACATACAACTGGGGATTTAATAACATTGTCAGTAGTTCAGAAGATAAAGGTGTCCTGAAGGCGAGATCATCGTGACAGCACTTTTAGTTCACGAAATGAACTCCACAGCATACCCCTGACTTTTCGCAACGAGGATAGACAACATGGATTGATTATTCGATTCCAAAACCTTCTGAATTTGATATTGCAATGATCAGTTTGGTTTTCAGTTTCTGTCTGGTCTTGTACGGTGGAAGGCAAAGTTGATTGAAGCAAGTGTGAGCCATTGGGAGCCTAAAAGTACAAAGGATCAAAGTTACCAGTATATGATTGAAATGTTCCTTATATAATGTTTCCAAGTGTTCAGGAACTAGATCATAGGCTGCAATTTCATCTTGGTGGTCATAGATGAAGGCGAACTGCATACTAACTTCTAAATCATTAACAATTCATGAATTACAGTAGCCAATCCATGAAAACATACCACATCACAAGCATGCACGTTGACACACAATGAAAACATGTAGGACAATCACGAGTGATCTGGACCACATTTCTTAATTTACATATTAAAATCAATGAAACAAACATGCTACAAATCAACGGGAATACTCGTTTGAGAACATAGTTCAAACTCTCGTTCACCGTGTTTCAACAGGGGACTCCAAATACTTGAAAACAACAAAAACCTCGAAGCTACTCCGGTCGGCCTTCATTATTTTCTCGTGTTTCGAACCCTGGGGAAACACTCAAACTCGTATATGAGCTGTTACTTCTACTTCTTAGTGAACAGAAACGAGTGATCTAGTCGTTTTTACACCAAAAAAACTATTTCTTCATTTCGTGTTCAGAAACACTGCAGAACCCCTGCACTTTGTTAAAAAAGCCCAGTTAATTTTCGTACCAATCGTTTTATCACTGGAAATAATTAATAAAAGAAAATCGTTTTCTCAAAATCAGAATTCCAAAATTCTCATTTTCCCTTTTTTGTCAAGCACTTTCTTCCTCCTATTGGAGGTGGACAATATGCTCCCATGCATGCCATAAACGAGAAAAAAAACAAAACAAAACAAAAAATAAACAAAACAAAAAATAAACAAAACAAAAAACGCTGCTATAAACTAGAAAATTAAGGGCAAGAACTTACCAGCACCTTCTTAACTGAAGAACTCGGAAAAATTTTAAAAAGGATTAACTATCAGCCAAAAACCCATAACCAGCCGACAATTTTAAAAAGTAAAGAATAAAACATAATCCGAGAAACGTCATCTTGTTAGCTTGATATTCAAGTTATGAAACAAGACAAGACAGAGACAAAATTACGGTGATATTTTGAATCAACCATCAGTTGGTTTGACAATGACTTTGTAATAGAGTCGAAATATTGCAGCGTCTCCTCAGCATTAGTTATAAACATCGCGTGTTTAAATTAATTGGAACATTGAGTTGCGGTTAACTTAATTTTGTTATTTTTAGTCATTTTCATGAATACCGGATGTAGCCAAGACAATCTGATAAGGAAACGACCTTATGAACGCCCATATAAATGTTTGATGCACTAATGAGTTTATCTTACCACGGACATTCCTTTTACATTCCTTCGTCATTCGTACTAACCCACATATTTCCGATACTAATGAATAAATTACTTATAATTCTCCATGCACAGACGGTAAAAAGTTAGTTCGCTTTTTTCTCGCAAAAGGTCAGGACACATTGATTTCTCCCTTTTGCTCGTCGACCATTTAGATCTCATTCTCCTCTGTACAGTGATGTTATTAAAGTTCATCAGTTACTAACTGGAATTAGTGTACGAATGTTTTCAACATTAGCTCGCAGCCTTTTTGTGAATCATTCAACCTCGCATGCTACAATATCACTGTAACTTTGTCTCTGTCTTGTCTTGTTCCATAACTTGAATATCAAGCTAACAAGATGACGTTTTTCGGATAATGTTTTATTCTTTACTTTCAGCCAAAAAGCAGCTAGACATTGATGAACTTACATGTCCTCTTTGGCGTTAGCCATTCGAGTAATTTTGAAATCCATTTCAGCCATTCCTCCAATAGGTATACGATCACTTCCAGTACAAAAGCGCAGGAGCTTTCGCTTCAAGGAGGTGGAGAAACCTCCCACAGTTTCCCAGAAATACCTATAATAATCGAACCATTGAGGCAGGAATACTTAAAAGGCACACACTACGGTGAGAAGGAAAAAGGAGGCTGCGAAAAGGAGGTACAGGCAAGAGTGAGTGCAAGTTGGATGAAATGGAGGGAGGTGAAAACAGTTTTGAATGACAAAAGGATGCCGATGAGATTAAAAGCAAAGATATACACTACAGTGGTCAGGCCGGTGATGACGTATGGCTCAGACTGTTGGGGATTGAAGAAGAAAGATGAAAGAAAGTTAAATTCAACAGAGATGAGAATGCTAAGAATGATGTTGGGTGCGACCTTAAAGGACAAGTTAAGAAATGAGGAAGTCAGAAGAAGGACAACTGTAATAACTAGCGTGATGACGATTGTTGAACGCAATAAACTCCGCTGGTATGGACATTTACTGAAAAAGAATGAGGATGACATAGTACGCCAGGCGAGGAAAGAACCTATTAAGGGTAAGAGGAGTAGAGGACGACAACTAAAAAGATGGAAAGACGGATTGAGAGAAAGAATGGAGGAACTGGGCCTTAAAGAGCAAGATGCCCAGGACAGGTATAAATGGAGAAGAGGGATCATGGCCACCGACCCCCAAGTAGGGGATAAGGTGTAGGCAAAGAAGAAGACTACGGTGAGAAGGAAGAAAAGGAGAATGAGTGTGTGTGTGTGTGAGAGAGAGAGAGAGGGGGGGAAGAGGGAGTGAGGGAGAGGGACAGGGAGAGGGAGAAAGAAAAGGAGAGAGAGAGAGGGAGAAAGAGAGAGGGAGAGGGAGAGAGTATAATTTCCCCATGGTTGTTACATCAATTCACTCGCCTTATACATGTGAGCCGTACATATCTATACAAAATATTTCATTGTAATCGCAGTATAAGGAACATTACTAAGTGCGTAGGTACACGAGGAAAACCAAGACAGGGGAAAATGACCAGTGTGATGGGATTGAGCACAAAACTATCAGAACTTTGTTACCTTATAGTTGTATCTTTCTTTGAAAAGCCATTGTAGGTGGTTACTTTACTCAAAGCACGCATGTCAAAGTCAGGATTGCCACAAACCAGCATCTCCACTTCCTCTGGACGCAGCATCTGATACACATATAAATCAAAGTTAACCACTCGAATAAATATATGGAGCGTTGGAGATTTAATGACCTCGTAATAAATAAGTGCAAGGTTAGCACCACACTGTGTTCGCCTGATTGTGTCGTACACACCGAAAGAGATAGCAGCCAAAGAAAGAAGGAAAAAGGGAAGAAAATGAACAAGCAAATAAGCAAGCAAACGACTGCAACAAGCAAAGGAAGAAGGGAGGAAAGGAAGTGGGATAGCAGGAAGCAACGGAGGGAGGGAGAGAGGAAGGAAAGGAAAGGAAGGAACGAAGGAAAGGAAAGGAAAAGGAAGGAAAGGAAGGAAGGGAAGGGAAGGAAAGGAAAGGAAACGAAAGGAAGGAAGGAAGGAAGGAAAGGAAAGGAAAGGAAGGAAGGAAGGAAGGAAGGAAGAAAGGAAGGAAGAAAGAAAGTAAGGAAAGGAAAGGAAGGAAAGAAAGGAAGGAAAGGGAGGGAGGAAGAATGAGAAGGAAACTCCATAGGATGTTCCTGTATAAATTGGAGCCATGGATGCTAACTGCAGCAACGATTGCCACTTCAAGTTAGATAATACATCGGCTAACTCAGCGCTGCAATCTGAATACTTACGATCAGTGCGTTAGACGCACAAACACTGTGAAATCCGTAATAAAATGCGGCAAACTGACGATAAATAGATTTGTTCAGGATGTAGTCCACATATAAGTCAACATATTCTGCAGAAAATATGGAACGGAGGTATTCGACAAGACAATTAAAACAACTAACACAGCTCTATTCTTAAGCTTGTACAGTTGGAGTAAAGTGTGGTAACTGTTCGTACTTAAAGAGCACAAACGATAGCAAAAGTCAATCAAGTTGGAATATCAGTAAATCATTCAGTAAGCTACCGACGAAAATCGAACCCTTATCGCTCTAATGATCGAGGTACAGGCGGCCATCATCTGATTATTTATTATCATTATTTATTTAAAAATATTTTGCAATGGTAACCCTTCAAAACACATTGGTACTTGATTTTCAAGGGGCCGCATCCTACACATCATGTTGTGTTATATATATTTCGTACATACACTATATTTACAATGGTTTATTAATAATCAATCTTTCAAATTATTACATTTAACGTAAACTATATTTACAATTACTTGGTATATTTACAATATATATAATTAGTTCTAGAATTTATTAAGTTACTTGAAATATTCATGATGTTTAATAATTACCAGTTTTCCTAAGCATAGCGTTAAATTCTTGCATCTTTACTCCTTCTGCCTTATGATGCATTGATCAGTTATTCCATCCAACAACGCCCGAGTAACTTATATATATATATATATATATATATATATATATATATATATATTTATGAAATTTGTTCTGGGTTTATCGACAACGTAGCTTTTACAGTTAATGCGAAGTTGGTATTTCCTGTTATCTGAGACCGTAAACATGCTAGCCACATTTTTTGTGCCTAGCATGTTTACGGCCTCACATTATCTCGAAGAGCATTTTAAAACATCTCCAAACTGCATTTAGTACATATTTATATTTAGATTTTGCTTTCTCTCTTTTTGGACAGCGGGTTACCCCAGGAGACGTGACAGTTGATAGGGATCCGAGAGACAACGTTAGATTCCCAAGGGATAACGTCGTTATCTGAGGGTCTTGGAATGTTAAGAGGTCCCGAATGTCCCGTCTTCGGAAGGTTACGAGTTGTACTCATCCATAACCTTCCTTCACGATCTATGTCTTTGTAGTTCAATGGTCAGAGCATCTTAATGGCGATAAGTTTACAAGTTCGGTTCTCTCCAGGGTCTCTGAAAACTTATCTTTGTGATGTGATCTTGGCAAATCGCACTGATCGTAAATACCTTGTACAATTAACGAAGGTTCATGGTGGATCACATAACCAACTCCTTTACTTACCAGCTCTATTGTCATTGGTTACAGCAATCGAATGACCGTTCTCTTTGAGGTTTTCAGTTACGACCGAGCCGCAAACGGTGCTTGATACCTGTAACAGGTAAAGACGGGATAGTAAAAAATATAGTACTGCCGTGGGTCAGAAAGGTAAACACGATAATAGAAACAGAATGCTGCGTCGCCAATGTTAAGCGATGTGCAAAAACCCAAAAAGACCGGAGAACTGCCGAGCTTGCTAAATAAGAAACCGACATTTAAAGCAGTTTCACCAGTTCCCTGGCTTTTTTGGCTTTTTAAACACAGGATAAAACAGGGAAAAGTTTATATAAAACTCGATTAAAACTGGGCGGTAAAATGACAAATCTCCACACCAAACTCAACAAAGACATTTTGTCAATTAATTCAACTTATTTTTTGTTCCGCGTAAAGTCAAACCCCTGGCGACTACAAAGTCGTTTTAGCTCACCAAAAGCTGATGTCGACCAGGAGGACGTGTCGGTTACCTGAAAAGTTTGACACATATCTTCCTCGACATTCCCTTCATAGCTTAAAAGTTCCTGTAGACCTCTCGCAAGTTCCTGGAAGAATAACCAACAAAAAACTGCCGTAATCAGAAGTAACATATACCCGATGTTTGAGAATTTTCATTGCTTTCTTTCGTTTGCCCTTGCTTGGTTTCCTTTTCTTTAACTCCCATTTAATTACGCACTAATCCGCCACCAAGTAATTATTCAATCAATCTCGAAGAACCCATCCAAACCCAGACGTGCACCAACCCATTTGCTTATTCATTGGTTCATTTACCACCGATCTATTTTACCACAGCCCTCACTCATCCAAAACAACATATTTATTGAACTACAGCCTCATATCCACCCATCCAACCACAACCCTATATCCACCCATCCAACCACAACCCTATATCCACCCATCCAACCACAACCCTATATCCACCCATCCCACCACAACCCTATATGCATACATCCAACCATAACCCTATATCCACAAGTCTAACCATAACCCTATATCCACCCATCCCACCACAACCCTATGTGCATACATCCAACCATAACCCTATATCCACAAATCCAACCATAACCCTATATCCACTCATCCCACCACAACCTTATATCCACCAATTAAACCACAATCCTATATCCACCTATCCAACCACAACTCTATATCCACCTATTCAACCACAACCCGATATCCACCTATCCGATCACAACTCTATATCCATCCACAGAACCACATCCTTTAATCCATCCAACCATAACCCTTTATCCATCCGCCTATCCACTCTCACCTATCCATCCATGTACTCTCCCGTACCCAAATATCCATGCATTCACCCATCCAGACTACGTCCAAATATCCATCCATCCACTCAGCCTTCTTTTCTTCGTTTCCTATCCCCATATTCTTATCTCCAACTCACACCTCATCCCAATTCCAGTTAGCTAACTCCTTACCACCGACGCCACTTACCGGCATGACTTCCTCGAGGTCACTTAGCCCCAACTTGGTCACACCCACAGCGGCGTTCGTGTCGACAGGAAGAACAGCAGGATTCAATAGCTTCTTATAGCAACATAATGGGAGCCTTATATCCAAAATTGTACTATTGTAAACAGCTAAACCCATTAACTGCGACAAAGTCAAGGAAATGCCTGATACAATACTTCTCAACTACAAGTACAATTCTACCACCATGCTTTAACAATCCTCTGTCATGTCTTTACCGCGAACTCCAAAGAAGTCACGGAGGTTGGCAGAGTACGCAAGGGCTTATTTGCCATCCCTTGGATTTCCACCCAAAAAGGAAAACTATATTGTCAATATTGTTGTTCTCATTCTTTCCATAATACAAAAACCGCAGCTTCTGTACGTATTGAAAGTTAATTTGCCAAAGAAACATACTTCTGCACCGCAGCATGGCGCCGTTTCAAACTTCTCGCGATCACCGTGTCGACCTTGGAGGGACGTTTGAAACAGTTCGGTTCGTTAGTCGTCAAGGCCACCAGGTTTCTGTTTAACGCTTCCCGGCAGCTTCTCTCCCCTTGACGAGTACAATCATCTGGCGTCAATCAGTGTAAAATAACAGGCGACTGATCCCGTCAACAGTTGTTAAGAATTAACTGTTTGACCCTCTCTCTATCTGAGAAAATTCTGTCAAAGTCTATGCTGGCAATACACACTGAAAAAAAAACAAAGAATGAAGATAAGAGTCCAGCTCAAAATTTCAGTGTAAATAACCGTAACGTCAATTTGAAATATTTTAAAGTAAATTTATTTTAAAATATTTCAACTTCAATTTCAGTAAACTTGTTTTAAAATATTTCAAATCGACTTCATGCATGGCTAATCATACCAAAATTTTGAGCTGGCTCTTATCTTTACCCTCCGTTTACGCTTCCCGCTCGGAAAGTCTATCGTAACGATTACCACCGAAAAGAACACCTAAAATGTCCGGTCTTTGCTTGGGTTTTCTTGAAGAATAATCCTCAACATTATTCATACCATTTTAAAAGGATACAACTCCAACCAGGTTAAATTCTGATAAGTTATCGACATCCATGTTGGTAAACCAGTAACACGAAGACTTGTCATCAAAACGAAACATCCCTTAGAGAAAACACAATAGAAAAACAAGATAAGCAAAAAAGCAAATTTGTAAGGATGTCTTTTATGTACTTCAGAGAATGAACTAAACCGTGCGTCGCAAGCTCTACGTTCGTGTACCACAGCGAGTAAAAATGAGCAAATAAGCCGTGGTTGGGAAGTCGGATGTTCATACTATCAATCGAAAATATCAACCAATAAGCCGTCCTCTGTAAGCCAGATGTTTTTATGCCAATGTGAACAACCAAAGTCAACCATGATGGGCATTGCATTAACTATACCGACGGTAGTTCACATCATTGTGGCAAGTTTATTTATTAGAGGTAAGTTCATATACAGTAGATGGTTTCATATACCGAGCGTTCTTACCGTATTGGGGACGAAAGACTTTACGAATGAGCAACATGAACCATTCTTTAGTCAGGCCTCCCATATCAACACCAGGTTCCCCAACAAACGTAACTTTTAATTTTTTTTTCAAGTCTGCTCTTTTGCGTGAGATCTAAAAGTGAGTTTGGCATGTTTAAGCGACGGAATGAAAGAACGGATAGAACGGATAGACGAACAAATGGACGGATGGATGGATGGATGGATGGATGGATGGATGGATGGATGGATGGATGGATGGATGGACGGACGGACAGGTGGACGGGCCAATGGCTGGACAGACGGAAGGAAAGATGAATGGACAGATAGATGGACTGATGGATGGACTGACGGACAAACTGACGGACTGTGGGACGGACTGACAGGACGACGAATGGACGTGCAAATCAATGGAAACGGCTACGAAACGACAGAATAACAGAAAAGAAAAAATAATCAGAAAAATCGTAACTAAAAAAAAAAGAAAGAAAGAACTAGGAAAAGTGGATAGCAGAAGAAAAAAAATGGCTACACCAAATCTAACAGGCATTAATAAAAGAACGGCTTGACGGACAAACCAACTAACAGAAGAATGGATACATGAATGGTTAAATGGACGAAAGGACGAATAGACTGGATCATCGTACCTCATTTAATGAGTCTGTAATCAGGTGGTGCCTACGGACCCTGAGGTTCAGAAATAACATCTTAATAGCTGGAGCTTCACGTTTCTTCACTCCTTGGATCAGACTCTTCTGTAATTACAAGATATCTTTACATTACTCAGAATTCAAGACATTGAATGATAGATGAACGTTTGTCAAGCTAAGTCCTCCGCAAGTAAGTTGACCTACTTCCTCATCATGGCAAGGCTCACGCATAGAAAATCTGATAGCGCTTCATCTGAACTAATATATTTATGAGAGTAGTTCGAACTAAATTACCCGAGCGACTTCGATCATCTGGGTCTCGGAATCTTTCTGAAGGATGTAACGTTTGGCAGCAAGACTTAGGAGAAACGGATACTGGCAAAATGAGAAAGTTCTAAAATACAAGAAACAATAGCAACGAAACAGGAAATAAATATGTGGACATGACATTCCATGAAATCTTGTTAATCGTTGACTGTATAAGTCAATACTGGAGTTAAAACGGGATTTTAATAGGAATACAAAGTTGCTGAGAAACGTATCGTCCCAAACTGCTGACATTCTGGGTCCTACCGAAAGAGAGATCGCGGTTTGCATTCACAGTAAAGATCTCACGTCATCACACTGTTATAACGCATTAATTTAACAGAAAAACAACGCCAGGATTCATCACAAAATAGCTTAAACATTAAATATCGTCTTAATACGTGAATTTTATTGTCACACAAACAATCCCAACCACAAACATTTCCGCTTCCTTTCATATCCACATAAATGTCATGTCTATGTAAAACTATTGTGTCCCAAAACCTGCCTTCTTTATAACACCTAGAGGTAAAATGGCCTCCTTCGAAAAATCCGTCGCATGCTCCCGCTCATTTCTGGCATACTGACTTAACTGGGTAATCACTTGGTAAGCTCGTGGTTACAGTGTAGTATGAGTGGGACGGAGATCACTGGTTGGTTGGTTGGTTAGTTGGTTAGATATATGGTTGGTCGGTTAGTTGGCGAGGTGGTTAACGGTTAGTTGTTGGTAAGTTTCAAAACTGGTTGGTGGGTTGGTCAAAATCAAAAATGGAGTGCTGGGTAGACAATTCTGAATCATTGCAGAAAAAGTTTAAAGGGAGTACTCGGCCAAAAGAACGAGAGAACAAGGTACTGACGTTTCGAGCAAAAGCCCTTTATCGGAGTCAAATGCCATTGCCAAATGCCCTTCATCAGAGTCAAAGTGACTCTGAAGGACGTTCGAGAAGACACGAACGGACAACCAAGTGAAACTGAAACATAGCACCAACTGCTCAGGACCGGTCCCGCTGAAAGGGCCATGATATTTCAGCGTGGTCTTTGTGCAAGAAACACGTTAAAGTGAGCGCGAAAGCGCGATGCCTAACTCAGCAACAACATGGAATTACGATCCGTCAACCTGAGACTCAAAGTCGCTCAAGTTGCTAAACGTCAGTGAAACGAAAGAAGAGAGAACAGCAGAGGCGGATCTAGGGTGGGGCCCATGGGCCCCTCCCATTTCGGTAAGATAATAACGAGTATGATTTATGATAAAATTATCTTACTAGCTGAAGAAGTACAGCAGAAAAAGAAAACAGCTACAAGTGTGCATCTTCCAAGTAGTTTATAAAACTCAAGTTAAAAGGTTTTATAGTTGCACAGTCTGGTGAATACTATAAATGCATGCTTGAATATCTCAGTGATCTCTAAAAACAATC